>JAWNNP010002486.1:2500-31046 GCA_035044805.1 Leucophenga maculata | reverse complement strand
CTACTTCTTTCAGCTATATTTAAAACCGAAAAATCAAATAACTTTTTTCTCTTGTCTTAACTTGTTTACTTCATCCGATCCCATTAACATGTGTACCAAATTTCATCCATGTACTTCAAATAGATGCAAAGATATGTTGAATTTTTTTGTATCGCTTGTATAGGGGTGGGTTTAGCCCCCTCCGATTTTGACCAAACTTAACACGATTACTTTTCCCGATCCCATTAACATGTGTAACAAATTTCGTCCCCGTACCTCAGATAGATACAAAGATATTAAAGTACGTTTGTTCTCTTCACGAGCTCAGCATAGACTGACTCGCTCATTTATTGCACGTCTTGTATATACACTAGCGCTGCTGAGAACACACTCTCAGCAGCTCTTTGCACAGTGGGCTTAACCTATGTACAGAAGGCTTAGAATATGACTATACTATGACTTACTGCTACAGCTCGGCCGTCCTGACGATAAGGATCTCCTGATCTTGGCCGTAGTGCTTCTTCTTCTTACTCTACTTGGACTTAAATTTGAACTGTGACTCGGCCGTCCTGACGTTGAGGATTGCCTGAGCCTCGTTGACATACTTCTTGTTACAATTTTATTTGTGTTATCTACGTTTTGCTTACTTATATTATCATTACTTATTTCTAGTTCTTTCGTGTTATTATTTTGTCCATTTTCATTTGTTTCGTTATCTTTCAATTCAGTTTGTTTCTTTTCTTGATTACAATTTTCTTTTATGTTTACACCACTTTTCTTTGTATTTTGACAATTATTTCTTCTACTTTGTTTACTATTTTCATTATTTGTGCCATTGAACCAGGGTTTCATGTTGTGAACTACCCATATACCTGAATATGGTATTTGTGTGTGTTGAAAATTTTCCACATCTTTGACTACATATCTATCATTGTTTAACACCGACACGACACGACATAGGGTCCTTTGAATTTGGGTTTGAGTTTGCTGGACTGTCCTGCTTGTGAATCAAAATTTCTAATCATAACATAATCTCCTTTTCCGTATTGTGTTGGTGCTTTTCTTTTTGCATCTATCTGATCTTTGTTATAACTTTGAGTCTTTTGTTGTGTTACTAAAGCTTTGTCTCTTATTTGCTCCAAATTTCTTGATTCATCTTCTTGATTTTTGTCAACTACATTCTCTTTTAAACTGTCTATACCGTTTCCTTTTTGTTTTCTACCAAATAACATTACGCTAGGATATTCATCAATACTTCTATTCTTTGTATTATTCATAACGAATTCTACTTCGCTTAACTTTGTATGCCATGGTTCGTTTTTCTCCAACAGTTTTGCTAACATTGTACCTAGATCCCTATTTACCCTTTCCACCTGGCCGTTGGCTTGGGGGGAACCTGTCGCTACTTTGATATGATTTATTCCTTTGGTTTCTAAGAAATTTTCAAAATCTTCGGAAGTGAAGCAACTTCCTCTATCCGACACTTTACTATTGGGGCGACTATATTCTTTAAAATAGTCACGAAGTACAACTATAGCTTCTTGTGAACTTGTGGTCTTTGTAGCGTAAAGTCTTACGTATTTTGTACAAGCATCTACCACTACTAAAACATGCTTTTTCATTGAATTTTTGCTATTTATTGGTCCGTAGTGGTCAATGTGAACGGCATCGAAAGGTACCGTACCTTTTGGTATAGAATGAACAAATCCTTCCTTTTAATTTGTGTTTATTGAAAACGCGATACATTTGAGGCAATTTTTTATGTGAGTATTAACTTTTTTCCCCATGTTTGTAAACCAATAACTGCTATTTATTAAATCTGTAACCTTATCCATGCCTACATGTCCCATTTCATCGTGACATTTATACAATACTTTGTCTTCCATTTGTTCTGGTACACAGAACAATAATCTTTCACCTTTTTTTCTATATAAAATTGCATTACGCATTTCATAAAATTAGTCTTCTACTCTTGTTAACTTTTCTTTTATTTGGTTTAATTTTTTATCTTTTCCCTGACAAATCAACAGATTTTCCTCAAACATATTAGTCTCTATTGTGAGTATATTGTGAACGCGACTTAAAGCATCATGTTTCATTCTGGTGCCCGCCCTATGTTCCGTCTGATAATCATAATTTTGTAACTCGAGTGCCCATCTTGCTATCTGAGGATTTAGTTTTTTTTTATCTAGTGTTAAATATAGTGAATTACAATCCGTTACTATCTTGAATTTAATTCCTTGCAAATAAACCCTGAATCTTTTTAGTGCATTTATTATCGCTAACGTTTCTAATTTAAAACAACAAACAATATTGCTCCATAACCCAATGCGCTTGCATCAGTGTGCAACTCTGTTTCATCCCTAGGATCATAGATCGATAAAAGAGGTGCCTCTAACAATTTACATTTTAATAAACTAAATGCTTCTTCCTTTCCAAACTGAAACTTTTTATCTTTTTTTGTGAGGTCATGTAATGGTTTCGCTATTAATGAAAAATCCGTTATGAATCGCCTAAAATACGAGCACAACCCTAGAAAACTTTGAACTTCATGGACTTTCTTTGGTACTGGAAATACACGTACAGCTTCCAGTCCTTTATCATCGGATTAAATATCCCAAATACTTTACAGTAGGTAACAAAAACTCACATTTGTCTAGACTCAACTCTAACTTATTTTTCTACCATTTGTTTAAAAACTTTTTTTAGAATTCTAAAATGTTCCTCTACATTTTCTGTTGCTATAAGTATATCATCTAAATATATCACTACATTTCCTTCCTTTATTAAATCCGCGAAAATTTTGTTTATGTATCTTTGAAATGTCGATGGTGCGTTTCGTAGGCCAAAAGGCATCCTCAAAAACTCAAATTGTCCTAACGGGGTAACAAACGACGTAAACTTTATCGAGTCTTTATGTATAAAAACATCTTTCAAGAAGATCATCAATTAACGGAATCGGATAATTTTCTCTTGCTGTAATCTTATTTAGCTTCCGGTAGTCCACACACATTCTTAGTTCACCGGTCTTCTTTTTCACTAGTACAATAGGTGAAGCGAATAACCCTTGTCCTTGTTTCGAATTGTCGTCTAAAATTTTCTCTAACTCTTTTTTCTCAGCATAGGACAGTCTTCTTGGTGCACAACAAAAAGGTTTTTCATTTTCAACTACAATTTTCATTTCACTTTTGATAGCTGGTTCAACAGGACTGTTTTTTGAAATTCATAATAATCATCGAAAAGTTTCATAAGCATTTGCTTATCTTTGTACTTTATCTGTTCTCCTAGTTTGTACGTTACTTTTTCAGTATCTGTAATATCGATTGCCATTAATTGCATTCCAAAATCTTTTTCTTCGGTAAATTTTCTAACATTTTTTTCAGTGACATTTGATTTTTCTTTTAATTTACTTGTCTTTCCATTTTCATTAACATTTCTTTTCTTTTCACATTTTTTGTCTTTGTGTTTTACTACTTTGTCTTTGGCATTTTCGGTATTCATACTTTGTTGTGACTTTGTTATAATTTCCCTACTTTGATCTACTACTTCTAAAACTACCAATTTCAATTTGCTCGCCTTTATAAAATCTCTACCTAGTATCATAGGGTGCTCCATAGATTCATTTTCCACAATCAGTACATCATTTTCAATATTTCTATTCAACATTTTAATAAAGCAAACAGTTTTTCCAATTACTTTTAATGCACTATTATTAATGCCAACGTAATTTTTTGTACAGCCACTTTGCTTGGTAAGGTAGATTTTTTCATAAATGAGATTGGGCTTCCTGAATCTAGTAAGCACTCTACGAGAAAACATTTGTTACCACTTTTTTCAAAACTTATATTAAAAAACCTTACATAATTCGATTCATCGGCTTCTTTTTCTTTGCTGTTTTTAGTTGAAGTGTCTTCCATTTTCGGCTGTTTGTAGCTCCTGCAGTCTCTGGCTAGATGTCCTAGCATACCACACGCATAACAGGCACCATCTACAAGAACAGGCTTCCGGCACTCAGCTGCCAGATGACCAAAACCAAACCAAAATGGCAATTGTAGCATTTTCTGGACTGTCGATCCAAACTTCCACCACTTATAGTTTTACCACCAACCCGCTGGACCGGGGTCAGTGCTCTCTTTGTCACACGCACTGGAATTCCCACAACTTGGAACGCTCGTAGCACTGCCTTCGGTGAAACAAAACATTGAAGCTTAGCAACATTTTTCATCTGGGAGTCCGATATTCCGTCGATTAAATAATTTACTAACTCGTCGTCGTTCATTTTCATTTTCGCAGCCAGTGCCTTTTTTTCATTGTAATAAATTATAAATTTTTCGCCTGCAACCCATTTGCGTCTCTCGAACTTTTTTCGAACCTCCACAATATTTTCTTTAGCTCCGAACATTAGTTTTAGTTCTTCCAACATGTTGTCTATGTTGCTCGTTAGTAACAACATGTTTGACATAAGCCATGCACTCGCACTGCCCACCAACCGCATGCAAAGTATTGCACACATGTCGTCTTCGCTTACTTTGAATGCTGCTCTAATATTATTCAAACGTAACAGCCACTCGCCTATGTCGCTCTCACCATTGTACTCTGATCGTTGTCAACGGCATTGTTGCTTTGCTCTGCAGTTTTTCGTTCTCACTGTGTAATAATTCTTTCATTTCACTAGCACTTATTTGCATATTGTGATCGTTGTTTGTGTTTCTCTTGCTGCCGCTAGCGTCGTTGTTGTCTGCGTCGCAGTACACCACTTTGTTGCTATGGCACGCTTCTTTGTCTTTTTTTCGTTTGCATTGTCCTCCGCCTCTACATTCGCTGCTTCTTCGTTATGTTTCTCCACCTTTGCCGCCTCGTTGCTTTGCTCCTTTACGTTGTTCACTCCTTCTATGGAATTTTCCATCGCGTTGTCCTCTGCCTCCCCGTTTGCCGCTGCGTTGCTTTGCTCCTCTACGTTGCTCGTTCCTTCGGTGGAATTTTCCATCGCGTTGTCTTCTGCCTCTACGTTTGCCGCCACGGTGCCTCGTCTCTCTGCGTCTACTGCTTCTTCTATCCGTACTTGCATATCCGAATTGCTTAAACGTTTTATTATTTTGCTTTTTGTTCCGCACGACTTTTGTTTAAACTTTACGCACAATTCTTTTAATGTTTTTGATGTTAAATTGTTTAAATCTATTTCAGACATTTATCTTTAACTTTATTATATATATATATGTGTATAAATATTTGTTGTATTGGCATGATTCGACCGCTTCTGAACTGAAGAACGTTTGTTCTCTTCGCGAGCTCAGCACTGACTGACTCGCTCATTTATTGCACGTCTTGTATATACACTAGCGCTGCTGAGAACACACTCTCAGCAGCTCTTTGCACAGTGGGCTTAACCTATGTACAGAAGGCTTAGAATATGACTATACTATGACTTACTGCTACAATATGTAGAATTTTGTTTATCGGGGGGGTGGGGCATAGCCCCCTCCGATTTGGACCAAACATAGCACGATTACTTTTCCCGATCCCATTAACATATGTAATAAATTTCGTTCCCGTACCTCAGATGGATGCAAAGATTTGTTGAATTTTGTTTATTGCTTGTGTGGGGGGTGAGGCATAGCCCCCTCCGATTTTACCAAACATAACACGATTACTTTTCCCGATCCCATTAATATGTGTAATAAATTTCGTCCCCGTACCTCAGATGGATGCAAAGATATGTTGAATTTTGTTTATCGCTTGTATGGGGGGTGGGGCATAGCCCCCTCCGATTTGAACCAAACATTGCACGATTACTTTTCCCGATCCCATTAACAAGTGTAATAAATTTTGTCTCCGTACCCCAGCTGGATGCAAAGATATGTTGAATTTTGTTTAGCGCTTGTATGGGTGGTGGGGCACAATCCCCTCCAATTTGGACCAAACTTTACTCGATCACTCTCCTGAATGAACTGAAGATCGTCTGTGAATTTCAGCTATAAGGAACATACATACATACATACATATATATATACAAGATTCAATTTTATATATATAGATAGAGGAAAATCAACACCACCAAACCCTTATCCTTATTAACAGGATAAGCTATAATATGGACATCATCCTAAACCAATTAAATAGTATTGGTGAAAGCATGTTGTCAGCTAAATTAGGCGTAATTCCAAGGTTCATTATGAACGAAAAAGAAATATCTCGAATTACTGCTATTTTAGAAAACCAAAATATTACGATTGTCTCTCAAGAACAAGTCTACGAACTTTTACAATTCCAAGCTTGTCAAGTGCAATCGAAAATTATATTTAAGTTGCGAGTTCCAGTACTACAACCCGAAACACTCTCTCTTACTCATTTGATTCCCACGCCGGTAAACAGAACAAAAAGGGTAATAATCCCAAATGACGCACTTTTAAGTAATAATGTCATAATAAGTTATTTTAACGAACAATGTATTAAGAATAATCGCGTTTTCTACTGCGTACCAGCGCACATAAATGGCGAAGCATATATCAACAATATACTGCTGCAGCAGACACCAGTATGCAACATAGAAGACATACGAGACAGAGAGGAGATTTTTGAACCAGAGAAGAACATAATCGCAATATTTAACGCAAGGAGCTTGCAAATTACGTCGAATTGTGGTAACCAGTTCACAATTAATGGATCAGCTGTAATTCGATATAAGAACTGTTCAGTTTGGATTCGAAAATGACCATTTAGCGACGAAAACAACCCCAAATACAAATATATAGGTTCGTATAGGTTCGAATGCATTGCAATGCGATCAAAACAAATATAAACAACATGTATGAGTTGTAACTTAGCAAGTAACTTTGAACAATGACATGTATGAGTTAGTCTTAAATAAACAACGCGATTTTAAGCACGAGTACGCGCATTAGTAATAAATATATATGTAAAATATATTTTTCCGTGTCTACAATTATTTCGGATTCAGCTGTGATTTTTCCCTACGCAGATTCCTACGATAATATTCAACAATCAACAGACCGAACTGAAGGTCTTGCGCGTTCATAGATTCTGCTGCATCGACAAACTACAAAGTATGAGAACGTCAAAGAAATTAAACAAACGTAAACAATAGCAGCAAGTAGAATTTAAGCTAGCATAAGCATAACTCTAAGTGCGATACTCGAATCGCTTATGTAGTAATAATAAATGAAATACGAATATACTTAAGTGCATGGAAAATTTCCATGATAGGTTTCTTTTGCATGGTACTGAATTTTTAAACTTAGTGCTGTTTGACTTGTACACTGTGAATGTAATCAAAAGAAGATGCTTTTATAAAATTGTTAATTAAATATCAACCAAAAAGTTGCTGTCATAAATTGTTAATAAAACAACAGATAAATCAACAAAAGACTTTTATTTTTCCTGAGAAGGACGGCTTCAACACTCATAAGGATGTTAACTCACGCAAGCTCAACTGCAACGAAAGAAAGCAGCAACATCCGATCAACCGATGCGAATGGTTAGGTGCTGCAACTGCAACTCACGTGGACACCTTGCGGCAGAATGCCGCAAGTCGAAGCGCGAGATTTGTGCGTGCTACGCGTGCGGCAGCAAAAATCATCAGGTGGCTGAATGTCCAGACAGGAAGCGTATCTAGACGGTCAACACTAACGATTATGTAAGAATTTTCCATTTTAAGTTCAACAATCTACTTAATGTATCCTTTTCTTTAGAATGTTTATTCAGCTTCATTAGGAGGTCGTGCGTAGCTGATAAGATAAATTTAAATTTAACTTCAGAAATGGATTCAGTTTATTTTGAATTAACAATTCGAAACTTATAAATTTTGGAACAATTTTATGTTGGATTAAATTAAAAAATGAATTTCTTAAAATACAATTTGTTGTTGTTGCTGATCGAACTATGAATTATGAAGCTGTATTGGGTCGAGATTTTTTAACAATTGCAAAGTATAAATTAATTAGAGAAGAAGATATGTGTGAAAATATCAGTAGCAAAATGATAGTAGAAAATTCGAAATGTAAAGTAGAACGCGGCATCAAAATACCCAAAAATGGAAAGAAAAATGAAAATATTAAAGTTGATTTTGAAAAAATGAAAAGTAAAGTCAAAGAAAATGAAGAAAATATAAATATTTTAAGTAATGGCATTGTCGATAATGTACAAGATATTTTTGTTGAATTAGAATTACCATTGACTAATATTGAGAATGATGAAAGTCCAAACGTTAAAATATCTCAGAATATAAGTCACAAAGATAAGCAGAAATGTTATGAATGTTTTGATGACTATTATTTAAATTGTAAACGACGTTTAGAACCGAAAACAAGATGCGAAATGAAATTGAACTTGAAAAGTGTGAAACCCTTCAACTGTACACCAAGACGATTAGCATATATAGAAAAGTCTGAATTGCAAAAAATATTAGATGAGTATCTGTCCAAAGGAATAATAAAACCGAGTGAATCGGAATTCGAGTCGCCTATTGGATTGGTTCGTAAAAAGACAGGTGATATTCGAATGTGCGTAGATTATCGAACCCTTAACAAAGTGACTGCTAAATTTTTCAAAGACTAATTGAAAATGATCTAGAGTTAAGAATTGACAAATGTGAATTTTTGCATCAAGAAGTGAAATATTTAGGGTACAATATATCTAAAGATGGAATCAAAGCAGACGACAAAGGATTAGACGCAATAAAAAGTTTTCCGGTACTAATTAAAATCCACGCAGTTCAAAGTTTTTTGGGACTGTGTTCCTACTTTCGACGTTTCGTAAAAGATTTCTCAATTATAGCCGAGCCATTATACGACTTGACACGTAAAAATAAATTTCGGTCCAAAGAAATACTGATAACAAAACGCGTCCAATTTTTTTTTTCCAAACGTACTACCGAAACAGAGTCAAAATATCATAGTTTTGAACTAGAGACACTTTGCATAATTTATGCACTCCAACGATTCCAAAATAGTGACAGACTGCAATTCACTTACGATGACATTGAATAAAAAAGAATTAAATCCTAGCATAGCAAGGTGGGCGTTAGAGCTTCAAAATTATGATTACATTTTAGAACATAGGTCAGGTACTCGTATGCAACATGTTGATGCTTTGAGTAGTACTAACAATATTTTGACAATAGAAGCTAATACTTTTGAAGAAAGTCTAATCATATGCTAGGGAAAGGATACAAAAGTCAAAGTGTTAAAAGAGATGCTTCAAATGACAGAACACAACTCGTATGAAATGAGAAACGGAATTGTGTATAAAAAAACTAGTGGGAAAATTTTATTTTGTGTTCCTGAAGATTTGGTAAGTCATGTTCTCTTTAAATATCGTGATGAAATGGGCCACATGGGCATTGACAAAGTTTTGGATCTTGTTTCAAAAAACTATTGGTTTCCGAACATTAGAGAACAAATAGCTAATTACATACAAAATTGTCTAAAGTGCATTGTATATTCCTCAAAACATGGCAAAGAAGATGGTTTTTTACATAATATTCCTAAAAGTGATAGCCACTTTCAAGTGATTCATGCACAAAATTTGTCAGATTATACCGAACAAAGACAACAAATGCTAAAGAAGTAGTGAATGCGTTAAAAGACTATTTTCGCTCATATAGTAAACCAAAATTTATAATCTGTGGTAGGGGAAGGAGTTTTATATCAAACGAATTTATTAAATTTTTAGATGAAGAAAATGTTCAACACACTAAAATAGCAACAGGTTATCCTCAAGCAAATGGTCAGGTAGAAAGAGTAAATCGAAGTTTAGGACCAATGATTGCGAAATTAACTGATCCTGAACGAAACTTACATTGGGATGATGTAGCTCAAACGGTTGAATACTCGCTAATCAACAGCACTCAAAGGACAATCAAACAGTATCCAGAGATGCTATTCGGCGTCAAACAACGATGATTAGTGCTAGATCTTTTAAGTGAAAATCTAGAAAATGAGGATTTTAACCAAGAGAGACAAAAACACGACGACATACGATTAAAAGCAGCAGAAAAAGAAAAACAATTGCAAGCCTACAATAATTCTTATATCAAAAAGAAAAGACGCACTGCGAAGCAATACAATGAAGGCGACTATGTGATGATAAAAAATTTTAATTCAACGGCATGCGTTTCGAAGAAACTCATTCCTATGTTTAAAGGACCATATTAAATTACAAAAACATTGGATAATGATAGATATGTTTTGGAAGACGTTGAGGTGTTTCAGCAGTCTAGAATCGTTTATAAAGGTATTTGGGCTGCAGGAAATATACGGCCTTGGATAACATAGAATGTTAAGAATTAATATAGAGAGATCAGGAGATCTCAACGGTCAGGATGGCCGAATTGTAGAAATGATGTAGGGTATACCTAAGTCACCTTTAAGTAATCTTAAAGTTATCTATAAACCTAGCTGTAAACTATTATACATTGGTAAATGAGATCGCATGCTGTCGCGTATGTGGCGCAGCAGATACAATAAATTGGATCGTGAAGCAGAGTGGACGTGTGTTTTATTCTCGGGCTTCTGACTAAACATAGTAAAGTTGTCCCATGCTTATGACAAACTACCATGTGAGCGATAAGGGCGTCTCTGAGCGTTTGTTATCTCATATGACATGTTTAGGCATTCGTGCCTGAACAGCCAGATCAATTCTATTATCATATAAAAATTGATTTAGCTCCAGAACATGTTGCAATAACCCATTTGCATTCCTGAAAATTACTCGTAGCTTCTCTAAGTCCATGCCTACTAGATGAGTTTCGTTATTTTCTTAAGTTGCATTGATTGGTAAGAAATTTTGAGTGTTGGAGATTGGGATAGTGGGTATTGGAGTGACGGTTGAAGGTTGGGTTAGTTTTTTATTAGTATTATATGTAGAACTAGAAACTGGATTACTTTTTAATATTATTTTACGAAAAATTAGTTTTTGGATAACTTTGAAGAATCGAAGTCATCGCAGTGTTGTCCTCCGATCTCGGTCTGCTATTTTTAGCCATCTACGCAAAGCTTATAGCTGGATGTACTAGTACACTTTCAGTAAACGTAGATGCAACGTATTTATCGTCCGTAACTTTTGTTATGCTTTTTGTTACAACGTGCAGTGAAGCATTGAACTTTTATTGATATGTAGGCCTCGCAGCCTTTGTAATTGGCTATGTGATTACCGCCGCATAAAGCACATTTGCAGAGACCTTTACCAAAAGCTAGAATACAATTTAAGGTTTTATGGTGTCCACTTAAAACAGACAGGGTGAGATAATTTTTGTATGGCTATACTTTTGCCAATTTGCACACTGAGAAAGTGTACGTTTATTATAAGGAAGTTCAAAACAGATTTTAGTTTGTTGAAGGTGTGTTATTAGGGTTCGGTTTATTTGTATGAAGCAAAAAAAAAAGTCTCAGGGTCTAAAAATGTTCGTTTTGGTTCAAAACAAAGAAATGTAAAGTTACAGTCCGATCCGATAAAATTTAGAGGTGGCGACTTGAGGCGGACGTCGCATTTGAGGAATCTTTGGTCAAAAAAATTTTGGGACTTTGTATCAAAAAAAACAATTAAGGGTCACCATAATTTTAACTTTTTTACTCCCCCTTTTCTAAAAAGTAAAAATTTATATTAAAATTGTTGCAAAAAAATTCGGTTTTGACTCATTTTTAAAGAACATATCGTCCTTTACCCATTAATACGCATAATACATACTCGTACAATGTATAGTTATAGTTTTTTTGGATGGAGCCAAAAATATACGGTAACTAAAAGTTTCAGGATTTAAAAATGTTTGTTTTGTTTAAAGTTGGCGACCTAAGCTAAAACGATTATTTGTAGATCGTTTGACAAAAGTAGGTTTTCTATAGAAATATAGGTACGTTTAGTGTATTTGTAATTTTTACAGCATTCAGAAAAACTTTACGTTATCCTCATCAATGTCAGATGCCAATAATTGCTGCACCATTTTTCGCTTCTTAACGTAGGAAACGTTATCGTCAAATAACGCAAGTACGATGTTTTTATTAGCCAAATGCCACAAATGATTGCAAGTTTTGTTGAGTACCGCGATTAACATTTTTTCATCCACTTTCTGGTAGTTGAACATTGCAGGTATAAAATTTAATTCGTTATTTGGAACTTCAACAGCTGCCGGTGCCAGAAACCAAAGCTGTACATAAAAGCGCACAATAAAAATGGATAGGTCGAGCAAATTTATTTCGCTAATGCTTTGCTATTGTGTATAAAAGTCTGCGCCCTAATAGCTGCTCTAGCAAAACTGCAGCCCTGTTTAATCTTCCCGGCGATGTCCCATTCAGTCAGCAGGTTAAATGTTGCATTAGACATTTCTACTCCAGTAGAAGCAATTATCTTTGGTACTCCCAGAAATTGTTCGCCTTCAGTATGTGAAATAACGATCGGTAAACGTTCCACATTTTCATGCCCGGTCAATTCTGGGAGCGTTTCACCATCCCAATGCACCACTACTGATACCTGAAATTAATGATACAAATAGTGTTGATGATTTTGAAAATTAAAAATCATAATTTACTAAATCTGAATAAATGAAGTTTCACTAATTGGAACTGACTAAGTGAATATTAATTTTTATATTTTATTTGAGTGAATTTATTACTAATAATGCATTAATACCCGTTATTAAATTGCTTTTTGAATTAAGTCATCTACTTATAAGTTTAGCTTTTCAATGAATTTAAGTAAAAATCTACTTACATGAGAGAATTAGATTTAAACACAAAAGAAAATGTGAAATTACCTTAATTTAATGAAAAAAAAATTCAAATCATTTAGATTTAGTGATTTAGGAAGCAGACTATATTACCAATATTTGACAATCGTTTTAAGCTGACACTGATGTAGTTGCTCTGTTTTGCTCTCGAAGCCGCTGCAATGTTCTTGTATTGAACGCATATTCATCGACTTCAGGACCCAAACCATGGGCAATTGCAGAAATCAAAAGCAGAGCTGCATTATTGGTGACCTTCCAATTGTCCAAAGAAGGTAGTACCCGGGAAATGAAAAAATCTTTCCGCTATAATATTGGTCTTTATTTCAGTTTTATTTCTCTTTATTTTTAGTTTATTTCTTAATACAATCTTTCTTCTTTCGTTCTTGATCATCAAACACAATGAGACATGCTGCACGTTTACATGGTCATGCTTAATTCTATGTCTTATAACCTACGCTTATACACTATGTCTTCTACACACTATGTTTACACCTCCCATTTTTAGTTGTAAATGAATCTATCACTACATCCGAAAGTTCCGTATCCTCTGGGATTGGCATCGACGAATCATCAGCATTTCGGGCTTTTGACCAAAACACTGATGTCCCTTTTATGGCCAAGGCTGCACTTTCTCTTATGGTTAATCGCACTTTATTATGATTGTAAAAAAAGACGGACATTACTTGCTTTATAGACGGCAATTTGGATCCCAATATTTGAGGATAGTCATGGCCAAGTAAAAAAAATTTGTCACTTGAACGTAAATTAGACATAGTGAGAATAATACACTTTTCAATCTAATTACGGAAAACAATGAACTAATATTTTAATTAAAGTATTTGCTTTACTATGGGTAAAGGAAAAACGGTTTCTGTTGAAGAGAAAGCCTAAATTGAAGCTTACGAATAATCGAAGTTGTTAATTTGTGAAATATCGATTGGTGAAAGGTCTCAAATCCTTGAAAAAAAACTATTTTTGACAAAAAATCGCCTAAATGCAACTTTCGCCTCAAGTCACCACCTTTAAATTTTATCGGATCGGGCTGTAACTTCACATTTCTTTATTTACTTTGGCAGGGGCATTTTCATAAATAAGCCCAACCCTAATGTGTTATCCTACTAATATTATAAATGCGAAAGTTTGTATGTATGGATGTTCCTCTCTTACGGCTAAGCCGCTCAACCGATTCGTCTGAATTTTGGGATAGAGATAGATGGGATGATGGAAAGGAACATAGGCTACGTTTTGACAAAATCGGAGGGGGCGTTACCCCTCCCCCCATATAAGCGACAATCAAAATTTGTCATATATTTGCATCAATTTAAGGTACAAAAATGAAATTTGGTGTACATGCTGTAAGAGGATGTGGAGACGTCAACCTGTTAAGTTTGGACAAAATCTGAGGGGGTGTTGCCCCACCTCCCATATAACCGACAATTAAAATTTGTCATATCTTTGCATCCATTTAAGGGCCACACCTAGTGTGACAGCCTAAAAAAGGCGATTTTTGGGTATTTAAAAAAAATAAAACTACTGTAGCAATTGTCTTAAAATTTTAAGTAAAGTTATTTAGTGACCCAAAATTTGTTAGTAATGAATTTTTAGCAGGCTTAGTGGTCAATTTACATGATAAACATGCTTGTACATATTTATAATGTAAAGAGAGACAATTATTAACAACAACTTGGAACTTTATAGTGAAGAGCAACGGATACACATGTGTTTCGATTTCTACGGAATCTCATCACTCCGCTTGGCTGTGTCAAATGCAAATTCTTGCTTATAAACATACACAATTCGAAAAGTCTCCCATGTATCATATACATTGCATGGTAATTTTAAGAGAAATTGCCAATATGTATATGTACAAATTTGCAGTGAGCAGTTTACTCAAACTATGTATTTTGTTGTTGCATTATTCCCCCATTCAACTGCACCCATGCCTTTTGCTACTCGTTGATAGAAATTCACAGGTTTGGGGCGTTGTGAAAGTTTTGTCTTTCAGTTGAGGAACTCAACTTCAGACGAAAAGTTTTTTATAATTAATTTTTATTACTGAAAATTTGTTAATTAATTATTAAACGTTGTGCCCTACGTTAGTATTATGTAAAGTTATTTAGTGACCCAAAATTTGTTAGTAATGGTTTTTTTAGCAGGCTTAGTGGTCATTTTACATGATAAACATGCTTGTAAATATTTATCAATGTGAAGAGAGACAATTATTTGCAACAACTTAGAACATTATAGTGAAGAGCAACGGATACACATGTGTTTCGATTTCTGCTACGAAATCTCATCAGTCCGCTTGGCTGTGTCAAATGCAAATTCTTGCTTATAAACATGCACAATTTGAAAAGTCCCCTATGTATCATATGCGTTGCATGGTAATTTTGAGAGAAATTTCCAATATATATATGTAGAAATTTGCAGTGAGCAGTTTACTCAAACTATGTATTTTGTTGTTGCATTATCCCCCTATCAACTGCTCCCATGCCTTTTTCTACTCGCTGATAGAAATTTACAGGTTTGGGGCGTTGTGAAAATGTTGTCTTTCGGTTAAGGAACTCAACTTCAGACGAAAAGTTTTTTTATAATTAATTTTTTTTATTGAATATAATGTATAACGCATTTATTTTTAAGATCAATCGAGAATAATGAAAGTGGAACTTTTGTAGTCCTTTGATGAATATTATAAATATTTTCGACAGTGTGGTTTAATTCTTGGAGCTAAGATTTTATTTGTTTATTGTCAGCTGTAGGATGCATACTCCTGTGAATGACTTTGAAGCTCCTATCTTATTTTGCCTTAAAGGTATAATATAGTTTTGGAAAACAAGTCTGTTTACATTTCTCTTTCTCTTTCTCTTTTTTTTTTTTTTTTTTTCAATTAGGTATATCTCTTTCAGTATTTGCCGTATAGGGCATACTTTGCGGCGTTTGAAAGGTGTGATTATCTAGTACTACGCTCTTTTGACAGCATTGTGCTTGGACAATTCAGTTGTGAGCTACAGCGCGCCGAAAAAAGTGGTCTCGAAGGAAGAAATTCGCTCTATTTAACCTTTTTACTACCTGAAAGGCGAAAACGCATCGCAAGCGGCCGTTCTGGTGTGGAGGAAGTGGAAGAAGCACCACGCTCCGGAAGACTTGTCATCGAAGAAGTTGTTAAATCAAGGAAATGATCGATATAGACCGGCATAGTAGCAACCGTACTATCGTCCGGGAGCTGAATATCAGTCATATGACCGTTCAAAGGTATTTGAAGAAGCTTGGCTACACAAAAAATCGATATTTGGGTGCCACACGAATTGACACTAAAAAACCGCATGGACCGAATTTCCATCTGCGAATCGCTTCTGAATCGCTAAAAAATCGACGAAGCGATGAAAGTGGGTCACTTACGACAACGTGAAGCCCAAACGGTCGTGGGTGAGTGAGTGATGAAGCGGCTCAAACGGCTGCCAAGTGCGGATTAACGGTCAGGCAGGTTTTGCTGTGTGTTTGGTGAGATAGACAGGGAATCATCTACTATGAGCTGTTCCTCTATAGCCAAACGCTCAATTCGGTCCGCTACTGTGAACAACTGGACTGCTTGAAGACATCAATCGCCCAGAAGCGGCCATCTGTGGCCAATGGGAAAGGAATTGTGTTCCATCAGAACAACGCCAGACCACACACTTCGATTTTTTTTCTAAATTTCCTTAATACTGTAGCAGTAATTTATATTAGTGTAGCAGTAAATCATTGTAATATGATAGGCTAAGCCCACTGTACGATGAGCTGCTGAGAGTGTGTTCTCAGCAGCGATAGTATTAAAACAGAATGTGCAATAAAGAAGAGTCAGTCTGCGCTGAGCTCGCGACAAAGAAATACGTACTTCAATACTTTAATTTTTAGAACTTAAAGTATTACTCCTAGTTGAAACATAGGGCGAAAACAATTGACCTCCAACGAATTCTATCTGCTGCTAGGGCTCTTAGTTTACACAACGTAACCCTGGACCCGATTTCGCAATGGACAGTGCGAATCCATTGGTTTCCACACTCCGAAGCTTCGCTGCAGCACCGCAATGCGTATGCGTCATGAAGCCGATGTCATCTACGTCGCTAACCTTCTGATCAAGTCTCCACTGTAGGCCTTCAGGCACCTCCGCGTTTGTGCGCTTTAGGGCCCGTCGATGACTACTTTGAAAAGGAGTGGTGAAAGTACACAACCTTGTCGGACACCTCGGTTTATAATGAAATTGGTGCTGTTGTTGCCTTTAAACCGCACGATGAGAGCTGCGTCTTCGTAAAGAGCCTTTATGAGATCAATAATTTTGTCAGGGATCCCACAGTTGCTCAGTGACCTCCATATAGCGTCTCTATTGAAGGTGTCAAACGTCCGCTCAAAGTTCACAAAAAGAAGGTATAACGGGGACCTATTAATGTGGTCTACACAAGACCGATTTGGTCGGAACTATGACGCGAGAGGGCAGATGATAGTTCTTCGTGGTACCGTTGGAGCATGGCTGGCGTTTTCAGGCCATCCGAGTTTAAGATCTGTTTGAGTTGCTTTTGCTTTCTAATTCCTTCTGGACGTAGACGTAACCGTCCAACAATAAGATTGTGGTCACTGTACATATTAGCACCTCTATACGCACGCACGTCCATCAGACAGTTGTGAAATTGTCTGCTAATCAGTACATGGTTGATTTGGTTCCTTCGGGGGACTTGCTGCCGCCAATAAACATTTGGTGGGTGTCGCACAGATCGAGAAGCCGGTCTCCGTTGTTGTTCCTTGCGGACGTCAGCGCATGTCGGCCCACGAACCTCTCGACGTTGGTTTTGTTATCGCCGATCTTTGCATTAAAGTCACCTAGTGCAACAATTTTATCGCCACTAGGGACAGAGTTGATTGTAAAGTCGAGTAGGTTTTAAAACTCGTCGTTTGAATCATCTGTGTCTGGTTCGGTAGGTGCATACCACTGGACAATAGTTATGTTGCGGAACATGCTTTTAAATCGAGCTGTTATTATTCGGTCAGAGATAGGCTTGTAATCTATCAACGCGTTTTTCAAGCTTTTGGCTATTATTATTATCATTTGCTCGTCTTTGAGTGTGGCCACCGCAGATGAAGAAGTGACCTGCCAGGGTGCAAGATTCGCCTAGCCCGAGCCATCTGGTTTAAGAAAGTCCGAAAATTTGAATCTGGTGGCGCTCCATCTCTCTGCATACTTGCGCGAGCTTAGAAGGGTCAGAAAGAGAGCGCACATTCCATGTTCCTAATCGAGTCAGTTGTTTAAAGCGAATTGTCGTCATCATTGAACGGCTTGTTTCCGTTTCTTGAGTGTGTTTAATTTTTACGGTCGGGTCACTAGTCCAACGCAATCTGTTTTATGTCTGAGGAAAAACATATTGACTTTTATTTATAGCAAGTAAAGAATAATTGACTTTCTAGAAGGCTGTTTCTAGCCGCCCCCGCGTAGAAGATATAGTCGCACTGCCGTCAGTGCACACATTTACGGCACGTACACCGGAGTGTTCCAAGTTATTCGCCTTGTGTGACTGATCGGCTGACGGGCACTTCGATTGTGAAGAAGAAGCTTCGGGAGTTCGTATAGGAGGTCCTTATGCATCCACCTTATAGTCCGGACCTGGCACCATCGGATCACCATCTCTTCCTGTCAATGTCAAACGATTTAGCTGGCGAGAAATTAGCCTCAAAAGAGGCTTGCGAAAATCGACTGTCTCACTCTTTTGCCAATATGAAAGCAAGCTTCTATGAGCTGCGCATAATAAAGGTGAAATCTCGTTGGCAACAAGTTATTGATCAAAACGGCGCTTATTTAAACTAGATCCGACGATTGTACTCAATTTTATATTTGAAATAAAGGCGAAAATACGAAGTTTTTTTCAACCCTTTTTTTTTTTTTTTTTTTTGTTATGCTTAAAATATTTTATAATATATATATATTTATATAAATAATTAGTTTTGTCGTCAGTGTCGGGTAACAGTTTAAACCTTTTCGATGTAGTTAATTCAGTACTATTGTTGTTTTGTTTGTGTTTTTTTTTTTGTTTTTTGTTGTTGTTTTGGAATTTTGGCGAAAATAAATCCCTATTTCTTTTCAAATTTGACTGAGAGTTTCAGTTTTCTGTTTCTGTGTTTATCTTATTAATGTTTTCGATGACTCATTTGGATATGTGGAAATTTGACTATTATTGTTGTTAGAATACTGTACTTGCATATTTGTTGTATTTGGAGTAGCTGTAGCCAATGAGGATTCGGATGAAGCGATCGAGCTAAGTGAAGAATATACCGTTGTTGTTGTTACAGCTGAAGCAAAAGACGTAGCGTAGCCACTTTGCGTAATTATTATTGTTGATGATGCTTTTGTTGGTGGAAGTAGCAGAAGTGGAGTGGTCGGCGTTGTACATTCAACGCTGCATTGTACAGGGCTTAGGTGAGCGTGAGAGCAAGAACTTACTGCCTGCTCAGTTGCTGTAGTAGACAAGTTGGAGTTTAAGATTTTTTTGTTGTTGTTGCTTGGTGAGCATGCATTTCTCGATGCAACCGAAAGATTTTGTCTCTTATTTTTACAAATTTATACATTTGTTTTTTGTGAACACAATTAATAGCACGGAGCGATTTAAATATACGTCTAGTCAACGTAGAAGTCGATGCACAGACATGATACATTTTTTATATCGCTTTCAATAGGGGTGGGGGTGTGTTGATGAGCATTGCCCCCTAATGTTCGGACTTAAAATAATAGAGATAATATGATGCAATGATATGAGATATGTTAAATTTTATTGTTCAATATTTTCATTTACGAACTTCGTTTAACAATGGCAACTCTCAATTTAATTCATGAAATTCTAAATGCCATATAAACGGTGAATTTGTGAATTCACGCAAAGGACAATTTCATGAAATGTGTCGTATGAACTTAATAAGAGTTTCTTTATTAGTATGGATTTTTCACCACTTATATTTGATATCCAAAAATGATTTTTAAAATAAATGTTAAAATGTAATCTTCTTTTTAAATTCATTTAATAAAATCCATAACTACGTCTCATAAGTTTTAAATAACATTTGAAATTTAATTCTTATTTTGCATATTTTAATGAAAGTTTGAACAAGTTCTTTTTAGAGTATATAAAAAAAAGGAAAATAACAACAAAATAGTTTTTGCGCTAGTTCGACATTCTGTAATGTGTACCACTTCCACTTTTCTAGTTTGCCCTTTCCATACATACAGTTATTGATTTCCACTTGAATACTTAAATCTAAATACATACAAAAAAGGGGAAACTAGTTGTCCAACATGTTTTGATGCAAGAGTGCAAAATGCAACAACATTATACGAATATATATGTAAGCAAACTTGCAAATGTCTTTCGGAAAACTCGAAATTTCCTCAACGTAGATCACGCTTCGTATTGCAACTGGTTTTCCGTCAAACACACTGAAATTAGTTTAATAGTGAAACCAGTTTTCTTTTTGTTTTTTTTTAAGCAACAAAGATTTAGGATAAGACGCGGCAACTGTCATATAAAGGAAATATGCAGACACCAATGTCTATATCAATAGCACATTGATCACCATCAAAATCATTTCTTAAGTAGTGCTATTTTGAGATAGTTGGCAGCCAAATCTGAGTGCGTTCATTGTATATCAGTTGCAACGTACGATTACAAGACAATCTAATGATATCTATTAGATTGTATGTTCTGATTGTAATCTTGCGAATAAATAGAAATGGATAGCATTGGTATGGTGGTTGGTTTCCTCGTTGCACAAAAATATGGTTGATAGAGCACTCTAGCCAATTCGAAAGCATCCGTAGGGAGTGAATCTTGCGAATTCCAGGATAAAGAAGCATAAATTAATATGCAACTTTTGTTGTTTTTCGAAGATACCGTTTAAATATGGTTTTTATAATTTTTTGTTACATGGTTATGCTTAAACTTAATTTAAATCTACAATGCGAGTATTTGAGAAGTATTACGCAGTCACATATTGGTATTGAAAAAACACCATAATATGTTTTATGCCCAAAGTAATACGGACTTTTAATATACTCCAAAGCAAATGCGAGCCGTTTTCTTTATTTGTAGGAGTAATGATAAAGTGGTCGACACTTTGCGCACGATGTCAACTTCTTTCAACCTGCGATGCAATGTGGTTTCACTTACTTTTTGCCAATAAATCCTTCCGATGCTGATGCAATTTTTACAAGACTATAAGACATCTCGAATTAATCTTCTACATTCTCTTTGGTTAAAGATACGATTTGGTCCAGCCCTCTTAAAATTTTGTAAGTTTCCGTAACCATCATTCTTCTTAACCAAATTTTATACCGTTTTGTAGGAAATTTAATACGATTTTGCTGAACTCGATGCCGAAGTACCAATCTTAAACATGGTCACAATATCAGCTCGAGTTTCAACTGCTAACTATTGTGTTTTGACCATTTTATACATTAGTTTCCGAAATTAAGTTAGTTCTACCCTTGTTCTGAATACTAAAAAAAAATATCGACTGTATCTATGCTAATCAAATCCAAAACTAATGCACAATTGCATTCTATAAATAATTTTGACGCGAGCAAATTTTTTTTATTGAGCACCTTATATAACGAACAGTTACGTCACGCTTATGCTCAATATAACGAACTCATAGAATTTACATGTAAAAACATGTAGGAAAATTACAGTCGGGCGTAACCGACCGTAAGAGGCCCTGTACCAGTTGAGGTCGCCTAACAAACACATACAATGTTTCCCAAACTTATGACCAAGCTTATGACCACTTCCTACTGCGCGAATAAGTGCCTTATAAAAATTTTTTTTTTGTATGAAAAGAAAAGGGGGGTCGTTCAAATTCAATTGCTTATAAAATCGTCAATTATTATCCGACTTTGATGAACTTTTTGGATTTTGGCTTAGATGGACGTTATCTGTATACTTTCACTATAAGTAGTGATTTTATGGGGAAGGGGGGAGGGGGTTGGTGCAAAATTTTAAAATAAACTTGTAAAATTCCGGAGCAGTCCTAGTCGAATGCAAAAAACACGAAGTCTCTATCTATTACCGTTTCCGAGATCCTTTCGTTCATACAGACGGACGGACGGACAGCCGGACATGTCTATATCGACTCCTCTATCACTCCTGACCATAATGGGGGTAACTTTGGGGGGTCTCCGACCATTATTTCTATCTGTCACATACATTTGCACAAAACCAATAGGCTCTTGTATCTTCGGTACAGGGCCTAAAAAACCTTATAAATAACGAACAAAAGCAAGTAAAACATTTACAAAAATTGACGGTAAATGAACTGTCCCATGGCGTGAAAAATTTTAAACGCTTTTCAAATCGGTGTTAAAGTCAGTAAATTAAGTTTACAATATGGGCTTGCAAACTCCAGCAAAAAAAATGAAATCTCTAACACATAGATAATTTCAACGAATGGAAGGCATGCTTTCTGCTTGGTTCCAAAGACAGCTCGAAAAACATGTCCCTGTCTCCAGTGAAATTTTTAAATTGAATGCTAAACAGTTCCATAATCAATTGTTCGCTGGTTCTTTCAATGGAAGTGATGGGTTGCTGGCGCAATTTAAACAGCGATATAGAGTTCAGCTTTTAAATCAGCCTGTCGCCTGCAAGAAGCGCCTTTTACAAAAAACAATTTCAGCAAATTATTGTTGCAAGCAAAGTTTAAACCAAAATGCAATTTAAGCTTAAACTATGGATACAATTGTTCTCTTTTGGAAAATATTGCAAGACAGGTCGTATGTTTATGCTGGTGAATAGCAGCCCCGGCTTAACTTTGCTCGAATGAAAATGATTCAAAAAAATGTAGAGTCACTTATGATAGAAAAGGCCAAACAAAGGCCAGTTCATTTGGCAAGAAAAATATACCTGTCACAATAATTCCAAAAAATGTGTGAATATCTGAAACAATTTTTAAAACTTGATTTTCAGCAAATTTGTGTGACACATTAATGCTTCATAGTTCATAATTTTACGTTTCTTGTAGGTTGAGTCATTCCTTGATAGCATAGACTTGCCAGCTGAGGTACGGAGACCAAATTTATTACACATGGGATCGGGAAAAGTAATCGTGCTATGTTTGGTTCAAATTGGAGGGGGATATGCCCATAAATATATATATATATATATTTATAAATATGTATATATATATATAAATATACATATCAATATAAATAAATATACATATAAATATATATATATATATGTATATATATATATATATATATATATATATATATGTATATATATATATATATATATATATAAATATATATTTATATACAGACAAACACATCTCTCGCACGTTGCGTCTCATGTACTCCTATCTTGTACATTCCAATCTATACCGCTATAACTCGTCTGCTTAGTTCGGTTTAGTTCGATTCGGTTCGGATCGGCTTCATTCGCGTCTTACTGCCCAGTCATTCAGTCGTTGGAATCAGTCTTCTATTTATTTTCGTCGCGTGAGGAAGGTGGGCTAAGCATTGATATCGATTGGTTAAAGAAACAAACGAAATAACTTTCAAGTCGTTCGGACAGACGAAAAGGCACGATCCAAATTATTGGTTGCACACAAGTACGGGTAAAGAGTACGGAAGCTGTGTACGGGCGCACACTTCTTGTTCGCGCAATACTAAACCCATTAATTTTTAATAAAAATGCAAAAAAATATTTTATAAAGATTTCGGTCAAAATCAAAAATAAAATCTTGAAAAGTGTTCCAAGTTAGCGCTAAACTCAAAAGTCGTTTGACCAGTGTTTCGTTTTTCGTTTTTCTATTCGTTGTTAAAACTCTTATTCAAACAAGTGTTTTTTTTTTTGCTGATATGCATAAAATCGACAATAATTATTTTTAGTTTAGGTCTTTCGATATCAAGTTTAAACTGACAGTTCTGGTTCTTTCAGTTCTTCGTGAAGTTGGCGTTCAACGTGAAAGCATCGGTATTTTCTAAATCATTTGAAGTTAAAAGCTGCAGTTTTTTTCATACTAATTTTGAAAAGGTAAATGTCATTTAAAGTTACAACGAAAAATAAGTACATAAGCAAACATTAATTCATATTTGAGAAAAACGTTTGTACAATAATACTTGATGTAATACTTGTACATACAAAATTTCAATTGGACTCTAGTATTTTTGAGTGCGCAAAACGTATGCACATTTTTAAAATTAGATACGACATTTAAAGTCGATTTTTTATGACCTTGACCATTATTATTATTATTATTCATTGAAAAGGCAAATAGAAAAGCAGGTCCAGAACCTTTAATTTCATACTCATCAATAGTAATAATTGCAATATGAAAAGTTCATCGATCACTGCCCTGCATATCTGAACTTTTTCTGCGAATGGAATGGGACATAGTTATTCTGAACGGATTTTTTGTGCTGAACACGATGTTTCTGTTTTTTTTTTATATACGTTTTTCGCCATTTTTGAAATGTTGTACAGAAATTTAAGGCTCAACCATGCCCTCTAAAATGGGCCCTATGCCAAACTGTTTGAATGCAAGGCATGTCAATAACCATATGTATGGTGTATATAACTGTAACAACTGGAAATACACAGCAATATCCAGACAGGCAGACAGACATACAGAAGGATCGATCTGCCTCTTCTAGCTGATAAAGATTATACAATCTGTTTTCAAAATTTCCCGATCTTTTGGAATAAAAAGAAAACTACAATAGATATTTGAGTATTGTTTTTTTATTATTCAAATGAGTGTTTTAGCTCGTTGGCCGGAATGACCTGTACGACATCGGTGACATCAGCATAGCGCCGTTCTTTCATGGATATTTGGTTGATGGTCAAAATGCGATTTTTGGTAAAAAAAATCGGTCACATGTGTCGATCTGATGGCGCATTATCGTGCAACAAACGCAAACTTCCTTCTTCGCAATATCTTGGCCGAATACGACGGAGCAAACGACTTATAACACCAAGAAATAAGTAAGACAATTTCAGTCGGGCGTAATCGACTGTAAGAGGCCCTGTACCAGTACAGGTCGCCTAACAAACACATTAAATGTTTGCCGAGCTTATGATCAAGCTTATGATCAAGCTTATGACCACTTCTCACTGTACGAATAAGTGCCTTATAAAACATTTTTTTATGTATGAAAAGAAAAAGGGAGGACGGAAGTATCATTGGTCGTTCAAATTCAATTGCTTATAAAAACTTCATTTATTATCCGATTTTGATGAACTTTTTGGATTTTGGGTTAAATGAGCCTCGATACACAACTTTTTCAGCTAATTTCGTCAAATAAAAACAAATGCTTTGGTTATAAAATTTGTAGTAAGGAGATGAATCAGAATTGAGCCCAACATGATTGGAATTTGGGGTGTGGTGTACCGCCCCTCTTATTTTGACCAAACTTAAGCCGTTTACTTCTCATGATCCTCTTAACATGTATACCGAATTTCATCTCCGTACCTTAAATGGATGCAAAGATATGACAAATTTTAATTATCGCTTATATAGGGGGTGGGACAACGGCCCCCCGATTTTCTCCAAACTTAACAGGTTGACTTCTCTTCATCCTCTTAACATGTATCCCAAATTTCATTTCTGTACCTTAAATGGATGCAAAGATATGACAAATTTTGATTATCGCTTTTATGTGGGGGTGGGGCAACGCCCCCCTCTGATTTTGTTCAAACCTAACAGGTTGCCTTCTCCTCATCCTCTTAACATGGATAACAAATTTTATTTCTGTACCTTAAACGGATGCAAAGATATGACAAATGTTGATTGTCACTATATATATGTATGTATGTATGTTCCTTATAGGAAGCTAAACCATCCAACCGATTGAGCTGAAATTCACAGACGAACTTCAGTTCATTAAGGAGATGTGTTCGAGTAAAGTTTGGTTAAAATCGGAAAATGCTATACCCCACCCTCCAACATAAGTGGCGAACCAAAATGCAACATATAAATGCATACATCTGAGGTATGGGACGAAATTTGGTTATAGATGTAAATGAGATAGTGTGAAGAAACCGTGCTAAATATTGGTCAAAATCGGAAGGGGATATGCCCCACCACCCCATACAAGCGTTAAATAAAATTCAACTATTTCTTTGAATCCATTTGAGGTACGTCGGATGGAAATTTAGTATAGATGTTAATGGGATCGGGAAAAGTGATCGTGCTATGTTTGGTCCATACCGGAGGGGGCTATGCCCCACCCCCCATACAAGCGATACAAAGAAATTCAACATATCTTTGCATCCATTTAAAGTTCATAGTTGAAATTTGGTATACATGTTAATGGGATCTGATGAAGTAATCAAGTTAAAAAAGAGAATAAAGTTTCATAGTTTAAAAGAAAGAAAAAGAAAGAAGAAAAAAAAAGTTATTTGATTTATCGGCAAAATTTTAATAAACTATTACCGTTTCCGAAATCCTTTCGTTCATACAGACTGACTTGGCTATATCGACCATTTTTTCTACCTGTTACATACATTTGCACAAAACCAATAGGCTCTTGTACCTTCGGTACAGGGCTTAAAAATAATAATAAAAATAATTGGTGAATAATGCCCTTCGAATCGTAGAAAAAATCAACATTGTCTTCACTTTTGACTTTTCCAAATATGATATATTGGGTTTTGGCTTACCGGGCGGCTTCCATTCGGCACTTTGATGCATGGTTTCGGAGTCGTATTGAAAACACTATGTCTTGTCACCAGCAACAATGTTGAAAAGGAAGTTCGGATGCTTTTTGGCATCTTTAATGATGTCTTTCGAATATTGAATCCGAAGCGCCTTTTCCTCATCTTTCAATTGAGGCGGAACAAATAGGTCAGACACTTTCCTGAAGCCCAAATGATCGACCAAAATGCGATAGATTGAGACTTTGGACCGTACCAATTCTGATTCCATGAACCTTAATGAAGATTTCGGATCATTTTTGATGAATTCGCGGACAATTTTGATGTTTTGTTTGCTCACTGAAGATTTCGGCTGGCCCGACCGCTCGACGTCATTCAAATCTTCCAAACCGTCTTTCTAGATTGACAATTATTCTCATAAACTTGTTTTATCAATTCTTGACATTTGGTAAAAGTTTTAACAAGTTTAAAACCAAACTTAATATTGGCTCTGTGTTCAACACTCATTTTTGCACAGATGACAAAAACATACTGTCACTCACATTAGACGCTATAAATCCAATTCCACTTTTCCAAATGTCAGGAAATTTTAAAAGGAATGTCAATGAGAGATGCCCCTTTCCAACGCAGTCCTCACCAAGAGGACTTTTTGGTGGTCCTATAGTCTGATGCCTTACAAAAAAAGTTCAGAAAATTTTGAGACACTCCTTGTATATACTTATTGACAAACTAATATTACCATAATGAATAGCACAATAAATCAAGACGAGTGTGTTCGATATCAATGTATCATGTGTCTCTATTGAACCTTAAATTTGTATGAGAGATTATTATTGGCTTCGTGTGGGATATTTCAATGGATCTAGTGAAAAGTACAGTATAACTTTCGAGTCAACGTTTTTTTTTTTTCATGTACCATTCACACATCGTTAAATTGTATTAATAGTTTTTCGCAGATTAGGTTTAGTCTTATTTAATACTAGTTTTGACCCGTGACCTCGTCCGCGTATCTTACGCTAAAAAGTAGCATAACTAATTGCTTTTCTTATTGTGCCTCGTTTGTGAAACTATACGGTGATTGTATATCGCCCCTCTAATTTTGACCAAACTTCACTCGTTGACTTCTCCTGATCCTCTTAACATAAAAACCAAATTTCATCTCTGTACCTTAAATGGATGCAAAGATATGTCAAATTTTGATTATCGCTTATATGGGGGGTGGGGCAACACCCCCTCCGATTTTGACCAACTTACCAGGTTGACTTCTCCTGATCCTCTTAACATGTATATCAAATTTCATCTCTGTACCTTAAATGGATGCAAAGATATGTCAAATTTTGATTATCGCTCATATGGGGTGAGGGGAAACACCCCCTCCGATTTTGACCAAACTTAATAGGTTGACTTTTGCTGATCATCTTAACATGTATACCAAATTTCATCTCTGTACCTTAAATGGATGCAAAGATATGTCAAATTTTGATTATCGCTTATATGGGTGGTGGGGCAACGCCCACTCCGATTTTGACCAAACTTAACAGGTTGACTTCTTCTGATCCTCTTAACATGTATACCAAATTTCATCTCTGTACCTTAAATGGATGCAAATATATGACAAATTTTGATTATAACTTATATGGGGGGTGGGACAACGCCCCCTCCGATTTTTACCAAACAGGTTGACTTTTCCTGATCCTCTTAACATGTATTTCAAATTTCATCTCTGTACTTTAAATGGATGCAAAGATATGACAAATTTTGATTATACCTATATGGGTGGTGGGGCAACGCCCCCTCCAAGTTTGTCAAAACGTAGCCTGTGTTCTTTTCTCTATACCAATCTATCTATCTCTTTACCAAAATTCATTCGAATTGGTTGAGCGACTTAGCCGTAAGAGAGGAACATCCATACATACATACATCCATACAAACTTTCGCATTTATAATATTAGTAGGATATTGGTTTTGCTTCTATTTTGTATACTATTAAATACGAAATTTGTACTACTAAAAAGGAAGCAATAGTGAAACCATAAATTATACATATTATATAAGCACAATAAGACAAGTCGATGTAGCAATGTCCGTCTGTCTGTGTTATTTTTTCCCTCTTTTTTTCTTTTTTTAATTGAATACTAATCTTATTAAATATTTACAAAGA
>JAWNNP010002484.1:0-62533 GCA_035044805.1 Leucophenga maculata | reverse complement strand
TTTGTCCAAACTTAACAGATTGACTTCTCCTCATCCTCTTAACATGTACACCAAATTTCATTTCTGTACCTTAAATGGATGCGAAAGATATGACAAATTTTGATTTTCGATTATATGGTGGGTGGGGCAACGCCCCTCCGATTTTGTCAAAACGTAGCCTATGTTTGCTTTTCCATCATCCCACCTATCTTGACGGCCATTTATGTAAGTAAGTAAGTTAACTTGAGAGTTTGTACTCACTGCGGTATCCATGTGGATATTGACTTTACCTGTTTCATTTTGGGCAGGGAGGTAGGTGGAGGGTAATTTTTTTTTGATGGCGTTTTCAGTAGCGTTGAAGGTGAAGTACGCGTTTCTCCTATCTGCACTTTGCAATGAGAGTCTGCGTTACTCTTGCGGAGGCCTTCGCGCGCTTGTTCGTCGCTCATTATTATTTTCAATCGCGGTTTTTTTTGTTTTTCTTTTTATTTTTGAAAAAAAAAAAAAAAAAAAAAAACGTTATTTACGCGATGTATGTTTTTTCCACTTGGACAAATTGATTTTATATGCTGTTTGTATGTGTGTCAGCAAATATGCTTTCATTACTTAATCAAACTGGGATCTGGCTTGCCTTCATTACCAAAGACAACATTCGGTTGGATAGTAGGAGGCACATCTAAAACTCACATCAAACTCTGAGCTCATCATATCCAATTTATGTACGTCGATTCTACTCATTGGAGAGACGTCTTAACAAAAATCCAGCGTTGCGCATACAATATATTACTTCTGTGCGTGAGTATGAGGCTCTTGGTCATATGCATATTTTCACTGAAAACTATATTCATAAACCATATTTCTTAGTACCTCATCAGTCTTTGAGCAACTCCCATTGCGCGCAGTTGACACCAAAACTTCATCTATCGTAAAATCAAACCATTCAGTGATTTCACCGTTATCAAAACATCCGAATAAACTACTTCGTTCAAAACAAATAAAATAATTAAAATAAAATACAAAAACGAAACAATCAAAAATACACTCCACTCGTGCGTTGACGCTCTCAGACATCCCGATTTAAAATGACTCGGGTAAAAAAAGGTCTGGCGAAAATATGCACGAACTCTTAAGTGTTAACATTATCGATTATTACATCAGAACTATATCTATTGGAATAAAAGAATTCCTAAATATCATAAGAGCATATAACACCGCTTTTAGTGAATTAAAGTAAAAGAGTTGTGAGTTCTACCCTTACGAAACCAAAAACTCAGTTCGCTTATAATATCATAATCACAGAGGCTATTGCATATAAACACGCATGATAGATAGTGAAGAAATATTGCTTTTGTTTGACTTTACCTTTCTTTATGAGCGCGAAAAAGATAGATTGCTTTGTTTACGTTTGCGTGCATATATTTTATACATACATACATATGTAAGAGTCCGCATAAATATGTAAGAGTACGCAGCGCGCACGTTAGCATATATTTTTGAAATTCGACGTGCCGTTGCCACGTCAAATCTTTTTGCGCTCGTTCGGCTGCTTTCTGACTATCGCAAGCGAACCTAAATTTAAGTGACCAGAAAAGAGAACGACTAGCAGCAAGCTCCTACCTGGTTAAGTATACCCTGGATTAAATTATTCCGTTTTCAAACAAAATGTCACTGTTTTTGCGAACACTGCAGCAGCATGGTGGATTGGGGTGTATTGTGATTTCATCCATATATTTAGGAATAATAATGAACATATAGCAGCTATTAGCAGTTATTTGATAGAAACACTTAACGCAATTCTTTATCTTTGAGCTCTATGCTTTCCGAAAACATCGTAATAAAATTAGACAACAATAAATTATACATCGATCTATGAGAATGTACCACATATAACTCCACGAATCACAACTACTTAAAGGTTAGGCTCACCATACATTGAAAACTCCCAGGTTGTTTGAGCCTTGATCATATGTTTTGGCTTTATTTTAGTGCCAATTATTGCTGATTGTATTTTTAGGATTGAGCAAGTAACATATCTACATCACAATTCGTATAGACTAAGAAAATTCGACAAGAAAATATCAATCAATTGGTTAAGTTGTGTTGTGATATGAAGTTTTAGAAAGAATTGGCCAAAAAAAATCAAGAAAATATAAGGAGGAAGTATTTAATTTTTCTATGATCTGAAGAGACAAAATATAACAGAGATACAAGACGATGAAGCATACAGATCCTATTTCAGGATAATAATGAGTTTCATCGTTTATCGAACGGTGTAGACAATCTCTCACACAAACCAAAACTCAAATTGTAGTCTTGATTAGTTTTGACACAGTGTGATTTAAGGTTTGGTTAGTAAAAATATATTTAAAAAATTAAAGCAAACTTACTTCTTTAATGGAGACCTTTAAATTTTAGGTGCAATTTATCACATAAATTTTGAGCGAGGCAGAATGAGCAAAAGAGAGAGAGAAGCTATCAACAACTTGTAGTTGAAAAAAACTAACGCAATGTTTCTTTTGTGTGTGTGTAAAACACAGGACAATCATGCGTGGAGACGATCTTTCCGTTTAACTATTGCAAGCGAATTTAAATGACTGGAAAAGGGAACTACAAGCAGCGTGTTCCTACCTTGTTAAGTATACCCTGGTTCAGCCTACTTTTGAAAATTATAAGGCCGCTCTAATTGCTACGGGTGTGCCAACAACAACAAGAACAATGTCTCTGTTCACGATTAAGGAAATTAATGAGCTTACTTTGGAGTTTCTCAATAAGCTGAGTAATTGCTCTACTAAAGCTGAACAATTTAGTGTTATATTCTAGTAATCAGTTAAATATGTATATTCTAATGTGTAACAATCTAAAGGCACTCAATATTATAACATGCAATGCTCGTGCTTTAAAAAACAAAAAATTTGAGCTTTTAAATTTTATAGAACATAATAACGTTCACATTAGTCTTATATGCGAAACATGGCTTACGCAAAACGATCGCTTTTGTTCTGCTAGCTACACAGTGTATAAAAAAGATCGCTCTAATAGTAGAGGTGGCGGTGTAGCAATAAACTTAAACATAAGAAAATTTCCAATGTCGATACTCACATTATTGAAGACATAGGTATTTAAGTAGAAATTAACAAGTGTAGCACTTTTAAGATTTTGTCGGCCTACTTTCCGGGAAAAACTGCAAAATGTTCTCATACTTGCAGTTTATCTATGCAACGCAATCACCAAAAGTCAATGTTTAAAGCAGTCTTGCTAAAACTGTCCAGAGTTGCAGGTCGTTATTTGGTTGCTGGTGATTTTAATTCCAGGAATCGACATTGGAATTGTATTAGAGCAAATTGTTGGGGAAATAATATGCACGATCTTTCTATTGCTGATAACTTAGCTGTCCTATACACCACTGATCCCACATACATCCCCTCCAATTACGAATCTAAACATGCCACGTTATATATCTTTCTAACTAACTCCCCCAATATGATAACAATGTCAATAACTCATTGCGCTCTTTTATCAGATTACTTTCCAGTACTGGCAAAAGTCGGTACTAATATAACTATAGACCTATTTCCACTTTAGCAATGCTAACTGGAAGCTTTTTAAGCGTATACTTCACAATGACTTTCGAGGGATTCTTTCAAATAACTTAAAATCGCAGCTTAACATATGTCAAATTGATTATATGATTGCCCTTATAGATTCTAGAGATTAAAATAAGGGAAGCAACCGTCATTATTTGATCCAATTGGGCTATAAGTCCAGTCATCATTAGAGCCAAGATGCTACTGCAGGAAGTGTGGCTACTAAAAATGGATTGGGATCAGTCTGTTCCTTAGTCAATACACAGAAAGTGGCGTCTGTTACTAAAGGATCTCCAAGACGTACATCGTATTCGTATACCCAGATATATATTTTTATATTAAAGCCTTAAACCTTGAGTTTCACGATTCTGTGACGCCTCAATCAGGGCATACGAATGTGTCATATATGATCGAGGTACAATGCAAGAAAAAATAACAGTCAATATCGTCGTATCGAAACCACGGGTTGCACCACTTTGGGATAAAACGAAGGATTCACTGCGTATAAATCCAAGGGCTGTATATTTTTTGTCTGACTCACAAGTGATATTGCATTGGCTAAATATGCATTCGTCAACATTACGTTCGTAGGCAACCGTGTGGTAGATATTCAAGAAGTCACATCTGATGTCATTTGGTGACATATGCCTTCTACACAGTATCCGGCTGATCTTATATCGAGAGGAACATCTTTAGAAATACTGTTATCATCTAATTGGACACACGGGCCTAAATTCTTACTTATACATCTCGAAAATGCTAAAGTAGCTGATACTGAAACTGTACTGCGGAGAGAACCCTTATCGTTAATCTACTTCCAGCATGCTGAAGCTAATTGCTTCAAGTCGGCCGGGACGATGGCGCATCAATCATTTTATTTTGAATAGCGCTCGTGTTTATAAAATCTTTAAACTACTAATGTCAATCGTAAAACACTAATTTAATTTAATGTTGCATTTTATTGAATGGCCCTGTTGTAGTATTTAGATTACAAAAACTACAAATGTTATTTAAGGAGTGGTGGAATAGGTGTTTGTGAGTTAGGTTGGTATGTCCTAGGCGGAGTCTAATAATTTTGCATAGGTCACGTCGATTTAAAGTGGGTCCAGAAAGAAGTTCCCATAGTCGTGCAAAGACTTTTCTTTTTGATTAATAAGTTTGTATTGAGAGTTAGTTCATGTCGTCGGTATTAAAATTTTTCTGAAAGATTAGTGGTGAACAGTGGCGTAGCTACCTAGGGGCTAGGCGGGGCAGTGCCCCCGGGCCCTCAAGCTCAGCGGGCCCTCGAATCCTTACCAGAAATCTCGATCGAACTGAACTTTTGGAAATTTCTCCCATTTTCAAAATAAATTTGACAACACCACTTTAATCATGACAACTCAGTTGAAAGAAATTCAAAAGTTATGCCTAGGGAATTCCCCTAAATTCTTTCTGTAGGTTGGCAGTGTTGTCAATTTGACGGATAGTGATATGTGCGTTTTATTATTCATCGATGTGCGTTTTATTGTGAATTCGAGTAAAGTTTTTTTTTCGAGAACGATTAAAAAATTAATGCTGTATCAGGAGTAAGTAAGCTAATGTCAATAAACTTTTTTGTACTGGTCAATATAGTGGTTCATTTTTATTTGATTTTACCACTCATATTGATGTCCGTTAAGTCAATCAATCGTGTCAAATAGATTTCGGCTACAGCTTATTGTATAACGCGAAATATCGTAAAAAAATGCAAGTCACCTGCAGTAGGTACATTAATTCAGGTCCGCGGGCAGGAGATCGTTCATGGTTTGTTTACCGTTCACCGTTAAATGTGGTAACACTAACGGTGATAATTATTTTTCCGGGGATTCCCCAACGACACTTGTAGCGTATCATTGTGTTTCTCTTTCCTTTTATTTTACTTTTAACGTCGTCAGTGAACAGTGAGTACCTACCTACTCGAGCACAATCTAATATTATATTGTTTAAATAAATTAGAAAACTAAAATTATGGATAAAAAGAAGAAACCCAGTGGTACATTTAAACGCAAACAACGCCAAGAAAGAGAAGATAGTAAACAAAAATTGCCCAAAATTGACAAGTTTTTTAGTCAGCCTTCTGCAAGTACATCTGGCCAAAATATTTCTATTAATAACTGCAGTGTTGGTTGAGAAGCCTACTGAAGAAGATTCGACAATTATTGCAGTTGGAGATACCCCCGCTGCCGATCATGTGAACGTGGATGACGTTTGCATGACACACATAAGAGCGAAGGGTTTGGAGGGACCACAGACCTCTACATTTTTCGAAAATGTGTACTACAAATCTTCTTATGACTTGGGAAAGTTCACGAACAAAATATTAAGTGATAACGAAAAACGTCAAATTCTTGATATGGGGCCTTTACAGCCTTCAGGACTTTTTCCAACAGACATCAACCAGAACAATAGGTGTTGTTCAAAATCTAACTACGTTTCGTTTTCTAAATATGGGCCAGTAAATCGTTTTTGGTTGTGTTGTTCCAAAATATTAGACGCTGCCTATTGTCAACCCTGCTGGTTGTTTGCTTCACAAATTTGAGATTGGAAGCATTTATCAGAAAGAATTAAACAAAACAGTTGTTCCAGTGGCCATTCAGAAGCATGTGCTGTGTATGAGTTTTGGAAAAAAACGATACTAATACTATCGACAAGGAACTTGAAAATGAAATTCGCAAAGAAGCATAATTTTGGAAAATGGTTCTTCAAAGGTTATTCGATATCATACTTACCCTAGCAAAGACTTCTTTGGCTTTGAGAGGACATCAAGAAGACTTTAGTCAGAAAGGATACCACGGAAATTTTCTGTCCTTTGTAGAGCTTGTCGCCCGATATGATCACATTTTGCGGCAAGTTTTGGATATGGCCAAAGGTAATAATAATTATTTCTAAGTTTTTATCGTTTTATTTTGTTTATAATTATTAACTGTTTAATATCAGGACTTTTTTGAAATTGTGTTTTTTTTATGTTTTTAGGATCTATGATTGAGAGCTTGGGGACCAAACTCGAAACCCATCTACTAGAACAAATTGGAGTGTCATCATTTTTTGCCATCATAATGGATACGACACAAGACATATCGAAGGTAGATCAGCTAAGCATTGTTGTGAGGTATGCAGTAATAACCAGATCGGAAAATGGACAGCTAATTGATATAGAAGTGAAAGAGGTGTTTCTAGGATTATATGCAGCCATCAAACATGGCACAGGAGATTTAGTCAACCAAGTGACAACATTATTTATCGACAAAAATATTGATTTAAAAAAATTTGTGGGGCAAGGCTATGATGGAGCCAGTGTGATGAGTGGTATGTATAATGGTGTACAAAAGCATATTAAGGATATCCAGCCTAACGCAGAGTACGTACATTGTGTCACTCATAATTTAAATTTGGTGATAAATGATGCCGTTAGCAGTTGTGTGCAAATACAGATTTTTTTTCGCAACGTTGCAAGATTTGTAAAACTTTTTCGGAAACAGCATCAAACGTTGGGATCTACAGTCAAAATTGACTGGCGAATCGGGCACCATTTTTAAAAAACTAAATCCGACTAGATGGTCCAGTAGGGTCAATACGATATCTGCAATAAAACTTCGGTATTTTGATATTATCAAAGCATTATCAGAAATAGTTCTAAAGAGTCCTTATAAAGATGAGCGTAGTGAAGCAAAGAGTATTAAAACAAAAATGATAAATTTCGAGTTCGTGTTGCTTTGCGAATTCATGCACAGTATATTGAACGACATCAATTATGCATCCAAAACTTTACAAAAATGCGACATCAATTTGGGCGAGGCGAGTAAAGTTTTAGCAGAGACCAAACCAAAGTTGCAAATTTATAGAAATAATTTCGAATTATTCAAGTGCAAAGCCAGTGAAACTGCAAGAAAATATGATATTGATACCCATTTTCAAGAAAAAAGGCAAAGAAAAGTTAAAAAACATTTTGATGAATTAGCTGCTGATCATCGATTTCCAAACCGAGAAAAAATATTTAAAATTGAGATTTTCAATAATGTACTAGACACAGTAATATCTCAATTAGATACACGTTCTATTGGTATGAGTGCAGTCTGTCATATATTCAATTTTCTAACACCAACATTTTTATTACATGTTGTTCAGGCATGAAGCCTAAACATGTGATATGAGGCTAAACTTTCAAAGACGTCCGATAAGAACAACGCACACACAGTGCAGTTGTCATACGCATTAGGGCTGCACTGTGTGTATTTATAATCGTCATCTTTTTAATAGCTCCTTCTCCGTTTGTCAAGTGCTACATTCACAAGTGCAGGGACTTAATTTATGATCAATATCGATCGCTCGCTAGAGCGGCTCAGTAGTTAATGAACACTCAATATATACGCGTCGATTATTTGCGCGTGATAAATGTATCTCGTATCTTCAGAGCTCCACATTTAATGGTCCTACGAGCCGGATCTCGGCTTGACAAAAAGAAAAATATTAAGTGATATATTTTTGGTCTATCGAGTTAAAAACTACAGAGAGTCTACGATGTCATCTAAATTACCTGATGATCAAAAAGTAGACAAGGTAGTTGCAAGGAGCCTTCCGAAGTCATTAAAAGCACCTGATGAAGAAGTGAAAATAAGCAAACCCATCAAGGCATCAGAAGTACTTGATAGCCAGATGGAAATTAAATCACAAGGGAGTTCCAGCCCAATAAAAAAAATGGTGGATCTTATGGGAAGAAGCGCTGATCGTGTAAGGCAACAAATGTGCCTAATCAAAGACAGCTTTAAGAAGCCAAATGTAAATGATCTCTTAAGGTATAAAGCTATGTTAAAAAGCTACTGGTCTTCATTGGAGGACAGCCTAATAAAATTAGAGGTCAACTACAAATAATATGCATCGGATGAGATAGATGTTCTCAAAGCTAAAGTCGCTGGCCTTGAGGTGCTCATTGATATAAGCATCAAAGAGCAAGAGGAAAAACGCCCAAAGCTACGACCACAGCTGAAGAAAATTTCATTCAGGAAAATTTCGTTCCCTGAAGAGAAATTTGTCAATAATGAGCTCGACCCACGTCTAAAAGAGCAAGAAGAAGAACAGGCAAGGCTACGAGATGAGCTGCAGAAAATTACCTTCGGTGCTAGCAGGGAAGAAGAGGAAGAACAGGCAAGGCTACGAATTGAGCTCAGGAAAATTACCTTCGGTCCCAGCTGGGAAGAAGGAGTAGAACAAGCAAGGCTCCTTGAAGAGCTCAGTAAAATTACTTTTCATAAAAAAGAAATTGCGCCGACGCAACTGGAGCCCACAAAAGACGATATACCAGGTACAATGTTCATGTCTCAATTGTGTAATCAACTGAAAGACACAGAAACACTGCGCTCTTTGACAATGGAAATACGACAGTCTGTTGAAACAGAACTGGCTGAGGTGCAGACAACGTCGAGTTCCTCTTTACACCGACTTCACCAACAGAAAAAGGTGTATCACTTGAGATTATCGACAATAATCTGTTGAAAACATCACCGGGCAACATCAATTCACCAACAGAAAAATATATCTCTTTGAATTTTGAGGTTATCGACAACAATCTGTTGAAAACGAAACGTGCTGAATTTAGCGGAGAATTGGCAATGGAAAAGCAAACACTGCAGTTTCAGCAACTAACCCACGCAGACTGCGACGATTTGTTCCAAAAAATAGTCAATAGTCCCCCGGCAAGTTCTCACTTTAGAGAAGTGAGTAAATCTGCATATAAATTTATGCAAGTCAAAGTATGTAATGCAGCATACTATCATACTAACAAAAGTAAGACAGGACCACCAAACGAAACGGAAAACTTCGCGTCCAATTGCCCCGAAGAAGAGCACAACTGCGGCAGCAAATAAGTATTGCTACACTTCTGAGCAGCTAAAGAGTTTGATCGTTGAAGCGCATGGGCAAGAGCAAGCAGCGTCAAATGGCCTACCTTGAAGAAGAACTTGCATCCCACGTGTATCGAATACAACAATAAATTCGTAACACGCATTGACAATGATACCCATTTGCTGTCTGCTGAGATGGATGAAATACTTGATTTGCGTCCACCACAGAAGCGTCGCAAGAAACCAGCTAAGAAGGATGATGTTGGTGATGATTCGACCAAAACGAGTGGTGCTGACACTACTATTGCTGCTGTGAGCAAAGAGGTGTCGAAAGTGAAGATGCTGCTGCTCCGGTGATGAAATTTCTGCTGCAGTAAAGAAAGAGGTTGACAAAGGTGAAGCTGATTTTGCGGCGAATTCGACAATAAAGGGTAATGCTGAGAAAGGGTAATTACTGGCTGTCACATTTTTGGCCCCCCGCAGAATGTTCAGGCATGAAGCCTAAACATGTGATATGAGGCAAAACTCTCAAAGACGTCCGATAAGAACAACGCTCACACAGTGCAGTTGTCATACGCATTAGAGCTACGCGTCTTTTTACATTATAAATAGGTTAGATTACGCTGAGTCCTACAAACTCAGCGATAGCAATTAAAAAGTTTAAGAATAGAATAAGTTATAAATAAAAAAGGGAGCCGCTCGCTAGAGCGGCTCAGTAGTTAATGAACACTCAAAACATACGCGTCGATTATTTGCGCGTTATAAATGTATCTCGTACCTAGAGAGCTCTACACATTTTGATGAAGCAACTTTATTACAAAAGTGTGATGAATTCCAAAGAAAATATTCAGATATAATAGGCCCTAGTTTTTCACTTAAATTTATTAATATTTACCACCTAGTTTTAGCTCAACTAACTCAAGCATGGACAGTTCACCAATTATATAAGGAAATAATGAGCAAATATGGAGTGCTAGAATGCGACCTAGCGGAAGTATTTACAGCAATGTTATTATTCTTTACAATTCCTGTCACTTCAGCAGCAGCTGAAAGGCCATTTAGCAAATTAAAAATAATAAAAAATTATTTAAGGAATAATATGGGCCAAACCGCATCAAGCCTGGATTTAAACGAAGTCATTGATACTTTGGCGTTATAATTGTTATTAAGTCAGTTGGTAGGCCCGACCTTTATATAATAAGCCCTTGAATCTTCTCTATTTCGTTTTATTAGCCAAACCTACACCAAGTATTAATTGTAATTTATGTTGTTACTGTTTAATATTTTTATTACCTGCCCTGCAGTGCACAAAAAAGAGCTTAAGTAGCTTAGCATCTTTAAAGTATTTGTATATTTCATATTTTTATTTGATAAAGCCTAATCAGATAGCAGTGGGCCCCATTTTTTTAATTTTCCCCACGGCCCTTGTTTACCTAGCTACGCCACTGGTGGTGAAGGCGGATTTTGCTGCTTTATCCGCCTATTCATTTCCTGGAATAAGGTAATGTCCAGGGACCCATTATATATTAATGCATGGAAAGCAATCGGTAAGAGTCTGTCTGATAAATGATGGATAAAAACTAAGGTTGTAAATATTGGCTACGGCTTCAATTGAAGACAAAGACTCAGTGCAAATAGTAAGTGACCGTGACTAGCTTTAGCTTTACTGCCCACGTCGTAAATGGCCATAATTTCTGCAAAATAAACCGAGGTATAGTATGGAAGAAGCGATATCTTTGTTGAGTTAGGGGAGATTATGCTGAGTGATGACATGTTGTATGAATGTATGTTTGTCCAGCATATACTCTCTATCTGGCCCCATTTCAGAACACAAAGGCTTCAACAATTTCCCTATTCTGATCCCATACATGCCCCATTTATTCCAACCATGAATAATATTTTCAAAATCATTAACTTTCTAAAATCATCACAATTATATGATAAAATGTAAAATTAATATATATATTTAAACACATAAAAAAAAAAATTTGTAAATATGTATTATTAATTTAAACTGTACCATTATAGTATCTCTGTTGCCAAAAAAAATATATATATATATATTAGTTAATTCTTAGCATATAATAGCAAATAAGTAAGCTTAAAGCCATCGTAGCTATAGCATGTAACTAGTTTTTATGTAATTTTAAATTACATTCAAACTATTTATAAATAAAAAAAATAATTGAATGACCCTGTATATTACTTCCTTTTAGTTTATTCTCATTCTTAATATATTCTTTGGAAATTAACTGCTATCTCGAAGCCGATAACGATAATTTATTAATTTAAGAGATCCAATATCTTAATAGTTCGATTTTATATTTGATTAAATATTTTAAATGTATTAAACAAACAACATTTTTTTCATGATTGGTACGTACATATGTATGTATATGTATGTAGATATGAGAACGCATATTTTACATAGTTCATAAAAATAACGCAAAATAAAAAAGACAACATTACTCTTGTGCTTTTTAAAAAATAGAAACAATATCTACAGTATGAATTGCTTAGTTTAAGTCATAAACACACAATTCATAGTTTAAAAAATTCTGAAATGGTCGATTTACGTAAACTTTTTTGTTTCTCTTCCAAGAGTCTACTTTGCACATGGCGTTCTAAATTTTTTAAATGCTCGAGCTCAATTTAAAAAATTCTTTATATTAACGCGGTTTTATTTGAGTGGACCTCACTAGCATCTTCAGATTTAGATTCAGTATCGTTGTCATTGTTTCCATCAATTACATCTACTGCATCGCTACTTGTACAATCAATGTTAAGCTCATTGTCTGGCCTTTTTATCGCTATAACATATATTGCGAGAAATTCTTCACTATCGGAATAAGACTTCCTAAATGATTTGACCATTTGGAAAATTGAAGACAACGTTACTAAGTGTAAGTCATCTTCAGGCTCGAATTGATTTTTGTCGAACCCATCTTTTTTAAAACAATTTTTTATTGTTTCCAGCTGCACTTTAAGCCTGGCTATTTTTATAAAATGTACAGCATCTATTATTTGGCGAATACTTGCCAAAATGTGTTTCACAAGCAAGCTTCGATAATAAATTTTAAAATTTTGAAGAACACCTTGATCTAACGGCTGAAAAGCTGATGTCGTGTTGGACGGATAAAAAATAATTTAAATATTTTCCAATCGTAAGTCATGAAGGTGCGATGTTGCGTTATCTACGAAGATGATAATCTTTCTGTTCTCTATTCTGCATTCCTATTTTTGTCAAAATCCATTAGCCACTTTTTGTTTGACTCCCAATGTACGGGTAAATTGTTGATATTTAGTAGGGCAAAAGCTGTAAGCTTTTCCAATAACGATTGGATTTACTTTCTCTCTGGCAAAATTCAAACAGAATAGGACTGTGAGTCTCTCTTTGGAATGTTTTCCAACATGACATTTTTGGGCGTTAAGCGCTACAGTTTTGTTAGGCAAAGCTCTGAAAAAGATGCCTGTCTTATCAGTTATAAATATCCTGCGACCTATAACCAAGTAATATTGATGGAAGTTTTTCTTAAAACTGTTGGGCATCTAATAGGTTTACAGCAGCAGCTTCACCCTACTATTTAGATATTAAACCACATATTGAATTATGTCACTGCAACTCAAATTTTTTAATGTAGTGTTTTTAGTTTTTTAAGCTAACGCACGCACAGATGTATTATACGCGTTCACAATTTCCATTTTTTACTTTTAAACTAAGTGTTTATGTAATAAGGTGGCAACTCTATGAATATAAAGCCTCACGCGGATAATAATGTATTAGTTAGTAAGCGGAGATCCTTAATAAAATAAGCTTGCTACATGCAGCACATCATAAAACATGGTGTCAGAAGTAAACAAACGGTCGGAAAATAATGTTAAAACGTGTGCGATCATTCAACAATAATCAAATAAAAGAAATAAATTAAAAGAAAGCAAAGCAAGTCAAATAACAAAAAAAAAAACGTCAATGTCGCTGCTGATGATTTGCCGGCAAATGCTCCTGTGATTGTTGGTCCGACAATCATTACTAATCAAATTCCTGTTGGAGGTTATGTCAGCATTTGACACATATTGTCTGCCAAAAAGGAATTTGGCCCTAGAGGCATTTAAGCTAAACACAATTACGCAGGAGGAGGGTCAATCATTTGTGGAATTTGAAACGTCTCTACGTTCGCAAGTTAATTTGTGTGATTATACGTGCAAAACTTGTAACACACTTTACAAAGAACGCATAATGAGTGATAAAATCATTGTAGGCATAAATAACAAAAACCTACAACTAAAGTTATTGGATGGAACTGATGAACCCCTAGGGATAATTATCGAAACGTGCACAAAAGTGTATTGGAAAATAGTCAAACAAGTGTTGACATCGATGCAACAACAAAACGTTCAAAGGACGATGCACATGTTTCAACAAAAGCTCCATGTTAGAATTGTGGGCAGCCATTTAACTCAAATCACCGACATACATGCCCAGCATGCAATGTGAACTGTCACCGTTGTGGTCGTCAAGGACTCTTCAAAAGATTCTGCAGAATGAGAGGAAAAGGCGTCAACAGCAAAGGAGACTATACATCATCTGTAACAGTTGATGACAACTCAAGCGCTTCAATAGTATGTCTAACAATAATATAGTTAAATTAAATAACCATAATTACAGACTAAGTTCTCTACGTGCTCATTCATTATGCAACAAATGGACAACAAACATATCTTATCAAAAATATCAAAGTGAATTTTAAACTCGACATAGGCATAAGCCCCAATGTCAAAAAATAAATAAATTGTATAACGTTATCAATGGTAAGCAAACTTAATATACGTATAAACAGATATTGCAACTATAATTTAATGGACTATAGCTCCAATAAAATTAAGATTCATGGTACTGTATTCTTGGAATGTACAGATGAAATGTCAAAATCAGTTAAAAAAGCAAAATTTCTAGTAGTCGACAACTCTTTTGAGCCATTGCTTGGACTAGAAACGTGCACGAAATTTTTAAAGAATTTCCAACAGAAAGATCAGAATTTAAAAAACTATTTGACAAGATATTTGAGGGTGTAGGAAAGTTTCCTGAAAAGCTTAAAATTGTTATAAAAGAAGGATCTGTTCCTAAATTACATTACAAAAAGAGAATTCCTCTTTCATTACATAAAAAACTAATAAAGGAATTGGAAGATATGCAGGATCAGACCATCATAAGTCCGGTAGATTACCCAACAGACTGGGTAAACAATATTCTAATCGTTGAAAAACCAAATGGATCTCTAAGAATTTGCCTGGATGCTAAAGCTTTAAACGAATGCATAAAGAGGGAACATTTTCTGATTCCGAAGCCAGAAGATCTACTCAGTCGACTGTCCGGTATGGGATACTTCTCTGTATTTGATTTAAAAAATGTTTATATTCTTATTACGTTATACTCACATGAAAATTATCTATAAACCGGGTAAAGATTTGCTGGTGGCAGATTGTTTGTCAAGGGCATCACTTAAATCATGTGATTCTAGCATGATTGCCGAAGATCTGGCAATCTGGAATGCATGTCAATCGAAAGAAAATATAGAGTTTTATTGTGAAAATTTAAACAAAGATGAGCAATACTCTCGTACAGTTCGTTGTGTAAATTTCGGGTGGCCAACTTACCACATACTAGATAACCTAAGTCAGGTTTTCTATAAGTTAAAAAACGAATTACATTTTGAAGAAGGACTGTTGTTCTTAAATCACAGATTAGTGATACCATTGGACATGCAGGCAAGAATGTCCAAACTTTTACATGGACCTCACTTAGGTATTGAAAAAACAATAACCAGAGGAAGAGAACAATTTTATTGGCCAAACATGGATACAGACCTAGCAACAGAAGTAAACAACTGTAAGATATGTGAAAAATTTACAAGAAATAACAAGAAATAATAAATTTATTTATCTCTAATAGACGCATATTCGGGATATGTATGCACAGAACAACTTAAGGAAAAATCGATTCATAGTGTAATTAATACTCAGTTTGTACCATTATCATTACCCAATCCACAAAACAATACAATACATTATTAACAATTTTGAATATCAAAATAATTTGTTGAATAACAATATCAATGAAACTATTAATACTTCACAAAATGAGAATATTGAAAATGAAGCTATCAGAAAATGAGAGTGTTTAGTTTTATAAGGTAACAGAATGAAGTTTCAATGCATCTCAGGAATTACCAATTAATAGTTCCAGTTTAAAATTCTAGCAAATCATACAAAACTAAAATTGGTAGAACTGTTAATAGCGTGTCAAAATGAAAAAATGCAATGCAAGCAAAATGAATCAAAGCCGCAAACATTTTATTCGGGGAAATCACCAATTTTCTCCTACGTGTATTTTATAACGTCCCCGTCCGTTGCTGTGGATTTCGCGTCCGGCTAAGAGAGGTATTTTATCACAATTTTTAAAAATATGTTATCCTCGTCCGGTTAAAAGGGACGTCATTCTTTACAGCTGAAATCAGCGTAGAGCTGTCAATAATCTTACAATTAGTACATTACAATCGACCATGACAAAGTAAAAGCGCAATGGTATACTTAATTACTTAAATGGGCTTCAACTGTCTTCCAGTCATGGCCGCATTTTGGAAGGCGCGCCAGCCTCCATAATCTTGTGCGCGCTGGCGCCAGTCGTTTTGAATGCCAAGTACGGAGGGATCTCTCCATACCTGGTCATTCCAACGCGTGCCCGGTCGTCCTATATTTCGGCGTCATCCAATCAAGTTTGGGCCCCCCATGTAAACCATGCGTGCTGGAGCTCTTTCATCCATTCGAATGTGGTGACGTGCTCAGTGCGACCGCTGTAATTTTAAGCGCTGGACTATGTCAACATCATCGTACAGCTCGCGGTTCCTACGGGGACTAAACTCGTCGCCGACTTTAATAGGACCAAAATTCCTACGAAGAATTTTCCTTTCAAAGACATCCAACGCTGCTTCATCTGACTCAATCACGGTCCGTGCCTATGCGCCATACAATAGGACCGGGAGTATCAGCGTCTTAAAGATCTTGATTTTTGTCTTTCGAGAGAGGACTTTACTTCTCATTTGCTTGCTCAGCCCAAAAAAACATCTGTTTGCAAGCGTGATTATTCGCCTGATCTACAGTTGTTGACGTCGTTGTTGCTGGTTATTTTGGATCCAAGATAGACGAAGTTTTCTACTACACTGAAGTTGAAATTCTCCATCGTCACTGACCATCCAAGATGCGATAACGGAGTGCGAAGAGACACCAAGTACTTCGTCTGTCCTCATTCACCGCTAGACCCTTGCTGTCTCGCCGTTCCTGCGTACCGATGATATCAATGTCATCGGCGTAAGCGAGCAGAATAACTTCCTTTTGAAAGATCGATCCCGACATACTCTGTGTGTACGGGCACTGGCGAAGCATGAATTACATCAAAAAATTAAAAAAAAACGCACGACAGAGCATCGTCCTGCCTGAAACCTCTCGGCATTAAAGGGGTCGGTTTTTCCCAACCCTGACAACGCTCTGGGTATGAGATAGCGTCATCACGAACAGTACGGGATATCTAGTGCAGACAGGGCGTCAAAGAACTTCGATCGTATCGGCGTGTCGAAAGTCGACAAATGGGTGGTGTGTATCTTTGTTAAACTCACGGGTCTTTTCCAAGATTGAGTTGTGCGCTTCATCGCCTCCGAGTAGGTTAGAAAAATCACTCCTCTATAATCTCAGTGATTCCTGTTCATCCGTTACCAGATTTCAATTTTCATCCTTATTGATAGAATTTTCGAGCTTAGTTTTTGTCACGTAACATCTCAACATCCTCAAACTCACGCCTTCCTTGCTTCTTTTTTATGCGTCTGAAAAGGCGTTTCTCCTTCCTCCATTTCTCTCGATATCGCTCTCTAACAGCTCGCGTTGCTCTCGACTGCAGAGTTCGCTGATAGGATGCTTTCTTCTCTGCAGTACCATTGCGACACTCCTCGTCGTACCAAAAATTCTTCAAAGGTTTTGACATCTTTGGCATGGAGCGAGTGATATATTTCCACTGCTCACATATATCTTGAGAAGACGGAGAGATTTCCCTGAGCAGTCGGGAGAGTGTGTTTGAAGAGGCTACGGCGGTATGTTCTGATTGAAGCTTGTCGACGTCTAGCCTTCGTTGCATGCTGGAACGTGCGGCGTGCACTACGCTGAGCCTAGTGCGTACCTTGACTGCAACAAAATAGTGGACCGAGTCAATGTTGGGACCACGTGACGTTCGCACGTCCAAATCGCTCGATGCGTGCATTCCGTCAATCAAAACATGATGAATTTGATTGCGTGTTATTTGATCTGGACTCAGCCATGTAGCCTACGGTATGCTGATAGTAAATGTTCACTTCCGACGCAGGAGGAATATAGTAGCAAATAATATGCATATAAAAACTACGAAAAGAAGTTTTAACACATATAAATTGGAGTAAGATCCATATATAGTATGGACTAGAATAAGAACACAAAAGTGTAATTACTATTTCGATCGCAATATCTTTACTCCCGGAAATGTAAAACACGAAGAACATGTTTGTTACCAAGTTTAAGCGTAATCAAATAAGTAATATTAAAAAAAAAAAAAAAGAGTCACACGAAAAATATAAGACAGCACTGATGAGTGTGAGATGATGTAAGATGCACAAATTTGTATTTTCCAATTATATTTTACATTAGATTTCAATTATAAAATATTGGATAAATTGTGCGTTTGTATCGATATAAAGAGATGATTCCTAGAAAGCATAGTTGCTAATTGTTAGTTTAAGTGAGTGAATTGCAAAACAATTATTTTTAAACAATTGCTATAAATATTTTTGTATAGGAGCGGTAGCTTCTACATGCCATATCGCGGTATTTCGAGTGCCCATTAAAAGTCTACATACTAAAGTCAAACCAATATGGTAAAAATTAAAGAATAGGACGCATACATATACACAGATACCAGACATGGATAAAACGACTCGTCTTGTCTTGTCAATATGTTGCATGCATTGGGACTAAAAACATTTACACTCTATATCAAAAGTATAAAAATATAATGGATAAACTACAAAAACAAGTAAGAAAATTACAGTCGGGCGTAACCGACTGTAAGAGGCCCTGTACCGATCGCCGCTCGAATTTCCAAACCTATTGAGGATCTAAAATTTAGATTCTAAATCCTTTCCTAATGAACACATTGAACATGTTTTGTATAGTTATGTACACATATTACATATTTATATTAACATATAAGTATGTAAAAGCAGACAACGCAATCCCTTTCTATGTTTAGTAAAAGCAACAAACAGAAGGTAAAAAAACGTGTATATTATTGCGATGTCTTGTCATGCGCATTTATCGTAATACAACAGCAAATCGCTGCGGACGCATCGTCCTATACAGTCTACAAAAAAATACATAACAAATAAATTGAGTTATTTAGAATTTAACGACAATCGTGATATTCTTCATCATCGCGAATTATTGTTCATCACACATTAAATGTTTCCCTAGCTTAGGCACCAAGCAGTGCAAAACAAAAAGGTAGGAAATTAATAACAAAAATGATACTGACGAAAAGAATTTTGCTCCTCCCACTTCTCACAGTATGAAAAGAAAAAGGAAGGACGGAAGCATAATAAGCATAGGTCGTTCAAATTCAATTGCTTATAAAATACTATCCGATTTTAATGAAATTTTTGGATTTTGGCTTAGAGAGGCGTTATCTCTATACTAACATACGTTTTTTGTGCCGAAGAAATTTTAAGCATTGAAAGGGGGGAGGGGCCAAATTTTAAAATAAACTCGTAGAATTCCGGGGAAGTTCTAGTCGAAAAAAGAACGAAGTCTCTATTTATTACCGTTTCCGACGGACGGACAGACGGACATGGCTATATCGACTCCTCTATCACTCCTGACCACAATGGGGTTAACTTTGAGGGGTATCCGACTATTATTTCTACCTGTTACCTGGTACAGGGCCTAAAAAGTGTGACAGGTTTGTTCGGGGCTGCCTTTCATAGTGGAATTGGCATGTTCGAAGAGTCGAAACAACCATTTAGTTTTAAAACGCTCACACCTCATGAGTGTTGTTTTCAGTTGTCTCTACCGGAATATAATATACAAACATCTGATTTGCCAGAATGTCGAGCATTAAAGCATTTCAAATCTTTTTCAGATACAGTTTGAATGGCTCGCTTTTTCCCTTATGAATCAATTGAATTCTATAGTCGCAATCAGTATTGTGTCTGTCGTCAGAACACTCGTATATGTGTGCGGTTTAACTTTATCTATAATAATAAAGCATGGCTTTTAATTTTGTTTTTATTTGTCACGATTAACATTTTGAAAGAAACGTACGAGTATGTATATAAAAAAAGCTTCATCGACGGCGGAAGCGAAAATCAAACATTCCATCGTGTTTGGATATCTATTTGTACCTCTTCATAAAATCGAGGTGGAACTTGCGGAACTTTTCCATCATCAACTTCAACTTGTCTGTTTGAGGCAGAATCGTGCTCCTGAAATGATAGGTGCCCGGCTTTTGCCCAAAACCACTGCCTGGCACAATACAAATTCCTGGAACAATGAAAAAAAATCAAGACGATCTTTATACTATCTAGTAAAACCGGTTCAAATTAGCAATTGTCCTCACCAGACGTTTCAAGAAGTTCAAATGCGTAAAATGCATCGGGTGTCATGTTCTTGGACTTAGCTGCCTCGACTGCCTTCGGTGGTATTTCAACTTGAGGGAATACGTACATTGCACCCTGAACTGGATTGACAGTGTAGCCCTCGAAACCGCTTAGAGTTTTGTGCACAAGTTGGGCACGTTCCTTCAGTGCTTCCAGTGTTGCATTTTTTTCCGATATAAATTTTTCATAAGATGGCTCATCGGGTTGTGGATGATTGACCTATTTAGGAAAAAGATTCGGAATATTTTAGAATACAATTGAAGTATTTTGCAATTCGTAAAAAATAATTACCAGTGCGCTAACAGCCACTTGGCCAGCAGTGGTGCTACATAGCGCCGCTGTAATAGACTTGGTTAGCACTGCCTTCACTTTTGGGCACATGTTGACAACTTCCATGTAACCGCCGCGAATACCACACTCGCCAAGATAACCCTTTGATGTAGATAAAAAGCTGACGAGTTCCTGACTTTTGTACGGCTCGCCCATTTCGTGCATGACCTTCTTGAAGGAGTAAAACTTGGAGTTCTTGTCGTAAACGTTGTCTTGGTATACTTCGTCCGCCAATAGCAGTAAATCATTTTCCTGTGCGAACTTAATAATTTCCACAATGTTGTCACGCGTCAGAACCTGTCCAGTCGGGTTACCTGGATTGATAACAACAATAGCGCGTGGATTGCAGCTACTCTTACAGTTATCGTATGAGCGCTGCAGCTCCTTTCGGTTGAGGCTCCAACCAGTCTCCTCTTCGAGATAGTAGTCAACTTTTTCCATACCATATTCGGCAATTGTAGCTGAATAGAGCGGATATTGTGGAATTGGCACTAATATTCCTGGTTTCTTGCCGTCAAATTTATGACTGTTAACGACACATACAAGTGATATTTGTTAATGCGTTCGGTTATATAATAATGCAAAAGAAACTCACTGTAAAAGTGCAAGAATGCTTTTTATGCCTGGTGTTGCTCCGGCGGTAAGATAAATATTCTGCCAGTCGGAAGGTACGCCGTCGCGTCGCTCAATAAACGCTGCCACTTGGCGACGAACAACTTCTAAGCCAGCTGAATCAGTGTAAGAGCCGACAGAGTTTCCTTGACAATTGCCAAGAATGATTCTTGCACGTTCTTTTACATCAATAGGATAATCAGGTGAATCCAGTAATCGGGGTTCAATCGTCAAAGCCAAGAGCTGCAAGGACCACGAACAATTACCGCTGATCAAAATTTACACTGCGCTTTGCGCGCCTAATGCAAATTCATGGGCGAAAACGTCCGACGTCGCATGCCTACCATAATATGCTGGAACATTCAGCAAAGTCTTTTTGCAGTATTCAACTCATGCCGTCTGGCTGTCGGTCTGTGTTTTGGTATCAGTTTATGTGTCTGTCTGTCGATGGGACAACAAATGAGAATGAAGTTCATAATTTACATGATGCGGATGACTTCGATGAGAACGGTTTGGAGTAGTTTAATTAGATTCTTACTTGACGTAAAAAGGTGACCGGCTTCTGTCCCATAGCATGACAATCTCCAATGTTGGCGCGTATGACCTGGTCAAATGGTTTTTTGACTCCCTGAAAGTAAACTTTAATAATGAAAATCGATCCATGTAGATACACTTATAAGTAATCAAGTCATGCTTCAGAAATGAAACCGAGCTGAGTAGCATGTTGCTCCGTTTAAAAAGCAAAAAATTAAAATAAGGTTGAGAAGTCAAACTATATGGCTTAATAAAGCAGACGATACAGGCTTGTGCGCGCCAGTACAAGACAGACCAAAGCAGGCTCTTCATATTCTTATACAATAATACACATTAATTAAGAATTTTTTCTGTTTTAAATTATAAATAATAAAAAAAAAAGTTCGCATGGATGGGTCTTGCAATACTTAAAAGATGTGTTAGGTTCCACTGAGTCTAACGTTTTTCATGTTTTTATTAATAGCACGGAACAAATGTTACAATAGAAATCGTATTTATTATTCATTCATATATGTACCTAAATTAGCGGCTGCTCTATAAACGACAAGCCGCAATTACACCGAATTGGCGAAATTACTATGTAATCGTCATTGACCGCAATTGACGCGAAACGCGACCACAAGCTAGTAATTCTTTGCATTTTAAGTGCAGTATAAATAACTTTGAAATAACCTTCAACGATAAAAAGAATATGAGAAAAAGTTAAGAAAACTGGGCAAGCAGCAAGTATTTTCCTTACCCAAAAAAAAAAAAAAATTAAATATGACAATGAAAAACATTAACTTTAATCGGATAATCCAAGCATTATTATATGTAGGAGTAGCGGCCTTTTTTAAGAAGCTACCACAACGAATTACTAGCGGATTTGACTCATTTAATTTTTAATACCTCAAAAAAGAAATACTTATGGGTATGGCACAAAAATGCATCTATTTACCAGATATCTGTTTAATATGAACAAAAAACTAGAAGACAGACAAATATGGCTAGATTGATTCGTCTCGACGAGTTGCTTAAAAATATATACACCTATATGGGGTCGATGCCTCATTTAATGTGTTACAAACTTTTTGACAAACTGATAATCCTTTCCTATGCTCCCCAACAAGTCTACTAACGTCTTGAGAAAGCAAAGCAATACGCGATTGACTTAAATGTCACGTTAATTTGATAAAATTCAGTCGTTAAGAATATTAACTGGTGAGAGCTTAGGCTTTTGCATTACTGCAATTGAGACATTATAATGCATCAAATAATGCACAATCTCCACCACTTTCCAATACAAATCATTACAATCGAGCTTGAAAACTCTTAAAGAGTTAAGCCACTGCTTTACTTAGGACAATGCGCACTGGGAAGAAAGATCCCGACTTTGTAGTTTAATTCAAACAATTTAATTTGACATAAAAACATCTTTCGACACACTTTAAAACTTGATACAATATTTAACCAATATCTGTTCTTTGTCAAGTAGTTTAGCCGCAGCATGTTCTGCAAATTAAGGTTTTATTTGATGTTTGATTGCAGAAGGTGACAAATAGAATTTTCAAGCGTTTTTAAATAATTTTTTTATTATAATTTAATTATTAAATCTTTAACTACAGGTATTAAATAATTACTCTGTAATATTTGTTATGCATATACATATATGTGAATCCAAAAAGGAGCGATTTTTAGTTACTTAATAGCATAAGATATATGGGCAAATCCCAGAAACAGTCCACCAGCGAACAATTTTTGAAATGAGCCTTTTATTATTTTCTTTTATGTAGAACAATAGAGTAGATATCAAATTTTAAAAATGTATAACAAAAAAAACATTTCGATGTTTATAAATACAAAAGTTATTACCAAACCCATCCCAACCTCGGTGTTGTTACTTTTATACCAAAAATTATCATTTTTTTTGGTGTACATAATATAACTTTATTGTTAACATAGAATATCGGACATATAGTTTTAAATCACATCTTAGTTATATTATGATTTGTTTAATTCCCTTCAAATTTTGTGTAACAATTATTATGTTTCTATTTTGGAATAATTAAAATTAGGTATGAAACGTTAAGTCCATGCGTTGTAGAGTGCGTCGTACAAATTAAGGTTTTTTTTATATAGTTAGTACTTATAAACAAATTTTTTTTTTTAAGTCGTCTATAGTTTTATATCACATTTATTTTTTACTTTTAAGTATATTTAAAATCAAAGTTCTAAATATTTTTTTTTTTTTTTGGCAATTTAATTTCTGTAGCGTGCGTCACAATTTCAGTTTTGCCTAAAAAGAGCAGCAGTTTCGTAGATTTTGTTGCTACAGATTGACGATTGCTATCTCTAACGATTGTTACCTTCGGTATTTTTAACGGTGAATTTGACGTCGTTTAGCTTTTGATGAAAAAAAGTGGAAATGGCGTTACCAAAAGATATTAAAAAAAAGAAAGGAAATTATTGAATTGCTTATTCAAAAGTACTTGAAGGACGAAGATGAATCTGATGCAACAAATTCTGTGGACGGAGATGATGAAATAATTAAAGATTTTTACAATGATGATGATATATCAACGGACACTGCCGGAAGGAAATCAACATTATTAACGCAATCTGACCTACTAATATCAAAACGGTTCATGGTTATGACCATTCAAGAATTATTTAAAACAACGTTTCCAGACAAGCGAATTTCCCGAAGCAAGTTCCATAAAAGCAGACCAAAACATGTTGTACTGTCAAGCAAGCTTCCTTATAATTTATGGGTTTGCCAGTATCACGCTAACTTTTCATTTTTATTGGAAGCTATACATGGCAACTTCCCACGGAAAGTGTGCAGTTGATGGAACTGGAGCTATTGTAAAGCGAAAAGTGTGGCAAATGGTTAAAGCTAAAAATCTAGTTCTGAATAATGCCAACGACTTTTTTAATTTGGCAAAAAACATAAACATGGCCTTTACATCTTATATGTTACTGGCAGTTATATTAGAAATACTACTGGTTTTCTGTCGGAGAGGTGGATCTTTTAATAAAAATGAGCTCGAAATACGGCAGACTCATTTAAAAATAAAATTCATTTATAAATTGTTCGTTCATTAAAACATTTATTAAACATGTTATATCATATAAATTCATTGTAAACATATTATATTACATAAATTCATTAAAAAATATATATATTTCATAACATATTTCATTTCATAACTTTATTTAAGTTTCATAAAATAAAAAGGTTGATAAAATTGACAGATAAAGAATTATAACCCAAACAAAAATAATGTTTTGTTTAAATAGAAATAATTTGGTTCTATTTACGTAGCGCACGCAACATTTTTTCTACCAAATAAGCAATTTCTTCATTCTATTATTCTCAGTTTTCTTTTAGATATTGGATTTTGTGTCCTTTATAATGTATAATTCGCTAAAAATTACAAATGAAATTGAAAATTTAAAAGTAAGTCCCATTTTGTGTAGCGTGCGCTACAACACTTTATGAACAAATATTTCGGAAAAGGTAAAAGTAAACAATATTTGACTTATATAGCTCCGCTATATATATATACCATTCGAAAGTCCACTTAAATCCCTCTATGCACTATTCAAAAGTTCGCGGTATATCTTTTAAAAGCCCAAAAAATTTTTATATAGTAATCTACAAAAGCGTACGAATGTTATGTGCGAAACGCGAGATTTGCCCATATTTTAAGTCAAAAAAATTTTTGAATTTTGGATGAAAAAAATGAGCGTATAGTTGTTAGTAAAGTCAAGGTATGCATTGATATAAACATTTTTGTTTTTATATATTTTAAACTAATAGACTGTCTTATATAGAAGCGCTCCATTGTGCCTCTTTGAATATAAAAAATGATTTGTCAAATACTTTTGGTGCTGAATATTTCTGCATATCCATGTCATATGTGATATTAGCAAGAATAAATTGACAGAATGAAAAAGAAAAAAAAAAATAAGTATGGCAAGTCAATTTGCGATACTTTATTTGACTGTGCTAATTGGGAGATTGGGATTCGTTTGCTCAAGTTCACATTGTGAGAAAAGTTGTTGACAGTCATTCACTTGGGAATGGACAATTGATTCTTGTTCCAAGCGTAAGGACACGTATCTCTTAGGTAGCCTCTGAACACCCGTTCAGAGGTGTGCTAACGTGAGAAGGCGGAACCACAACCTTGCTTGGCGATTTCAACGCCAAAATAGGGAAGGAAGGAATGTTTGGCTCAACCGTCTGAAAATTTAGACTTCACGACACTACCTCCAATAATGGAGAGAAGCCAAACAGATATCACCGCAGGTCTGAACATGGTAGTTAGTAGCACCAGATTTCAACATCCACAAGGCTACGTGGCTAAGTTCCGTTTAAGTTACGCATCCAAATTGATCATGTGTTGATTGACGGAAGCCTCGCATCAAGTGTGTTGGACGTGCGTGGTCCCGGACCACTATCTTGTCGCAGCCAAGGTACGCACTAGGCTCAGCGTAGTGCACGCCGACCGACCCAATATGCAAAAAAAGCTAGATGTCGGCAAGCTGCAATCAGAACAGACCGCCGAAGCCTTTTAAAACAAACTCTCCCGACTGCTCCGGGAAATCTCTTCGTCTTCTCAAGATATATGTGAGCAGCGGAAACATATCTCCCGCTACATGGATAGGGCTGCCAAAGAGGTAATTGGTTATACAAAACCTGTGAATAATGCTTTGTATGACGAGGAGTGTCGTAATACTACTGCACAAGAGCAACGCGAGCTGTTAGAGAGCGATATTGAGAGAAACGGAAAGAGGAGAAACGCCTTTTCGGACGCAAGAATAAGGAGCAAGAAAGGCGGGAATTTAAGGATGTTGAGAGGTTATGTGAAAGAAATGAAGCTCGAAAGAATTTATTAATTAATAGCACTTGTTTCTTTGCTAATTGCTAGCAAAACAAAAGCAATTTCAAGAAACTTATACGCTGTATGATGTCATCTGCGCAAAATGATAAATAAATTTCGTTTGACATTTGTGCAATTTTTTAGGACCTCTACCGAAGGTAAAAGAGCCTATTGGTTTTGTGCAAATGTATGTAACAGGTAGAAATAATGGTCGGAGACCCCCAAAGTTACCCCCAATATGGTCAGGAGTGATAGAGGAGTCGATATAGCCATGAGCGTCCGTCCGTCTGTATGAATGAAAGGATCTCGGAATCGGTAATAGAGACTTCGTGTTTTTTGCATTCGACTAGGACTGCTCCGGAATTAAACAAGTTTATTAAAATAAAATTTTGCCCCTCCCCAATTTTGAATTTGAACGACTCCCCTTTTCTTTTCATACATAAACAAATGTTTTATTCGTGCAGTAGGAAGTGGTCATATGCTCGGGAAACATTTAATGTGTTTGTTAGGCGACCTGAACTGGTACAGGGCCTCTTTCAGTCGGTAACGCCCGACTGTAATGTTCTTACTTGTTTATTAATTGCGACTACATAAAACTAAACACTTGCTTAAACATAATATTGGAGTAAGGAACTCTACTGAACATCTTATCACTAAACTCTTATCACTAGATAGAGGAATGCTACGACCACTCAGACCTGTTGGAGGATATCAAATTTGTTTTTTTTTTCAGATTCAATATGATCTTAATGAATTACATAATGCGAATTCCAAACACAAGTTGAAAAATCTGAGATCGGACGAACAAGTAGTATTGTAGTAGTAAAATTCTTTACACCAATGATTCGTAAAGGCAAAAACGTCCTTTGCTTTATTTATTATTGTAACAATATGATTGTTATACCTCAACTTTATAGACTATTAGTGGATCTATGATAATCATACTATATCAGAAGACATAAATCAATAATACAAATTTCTGCACTAATATTATAAATAATTGAGTTCTCCAACTGGTTGGAATTCAACCCTTAAGGCGACAACACATTTTCTTCTGCATTCTAATTTTGTCAAGTGACACAACTCTATGTTAAATTGTGAGAGCGGAGAGAGCTAACGTCTCAAAGGCAAATAGAGAGAAAGAATAGGGCCTTGAGATTGGTGGATTGCTCTATCTGAATTTTGCCCACCTTAACCCCAATACAAATTAAAAAAAAAACTGAGATTGTGCACTGAACCTCTTTAAACCCGCTCAATTAAAACAAAACAAACTGGGTTGTAGTGTTTTGCATTAGCTTAGTTATATATAAATATATAAAAAGTAGTTTGTAAGAAAAGGTTTTCTTTGATGTACGGTCATGCAATACATTTCGAAATATTTAGTTGACCGAACATCAAGTATGTAATCAATTCAAATCTGCATGTAATAGACTATGTTGGAATACATCCCAATACGATAAACACAATTTCACATTAACATAAAATTATTAATGAGAATGATTTATTACTAAAGTGAGATTATTTATAAGCAAATCGAAGAGCAATGGACCAAGATCACTTGGACGTATGGAACCTAGGAAAAATCATCTATATTTGCAGGTAAACAATTATTGAATAAAACATATTGCGATGTACCTATAAGTTAAGACTGTATCTGTAATGGTTCGCTAAAAAGAGAAAAGGCAGAAGTTTAAACGTATTTCTGTAATGCTCAAAACTAACGACAATAACCAGCTTCGTTTCGTTACGTTAATCAGCCGATTGTCTTTAGACTTCAAGCACTATTGCTAGTGTTGTTGACCATAAAACAAAATTCTTTACTAAAATAAAAACAACCCGTGTACAGGATAATCGAGTGCATCTAAATATTTACCAACATCTTATGCTAAAATTTGTACGTGTAATATATTGTTGCAGACCTCTGAAAAATATCGATTATTTTCATAGTGTTAAGCAAATACATAATTTTGTTGTTACAGCCCTAATTGCGACTGTAAGCGTGATTATGATTTAAGCAAGATTTGACAAATTTAGCATTTTTAGCTAGCATAACAAGGAAAACCAATTCTTCATTGAAAAACACAGTAAGACCGGTTTTTATGGATACTACCGCTTAGAGGTGGGAGCGTACCTCTTCTAGTGGTCTGATCTACATCTAAATGACACATGGTATAAGTATTTACTTAAGGGAGACCAAATTTGGAATTTCTAGCAATATTAACACTATATCAAATATGGCTGAATGTATTAAAATTAGTTTAATGAATTAATGTATTTTTTTTTTAATTTTTAGTTCGATTTACTAGCTGGAAATGTATCTAAAATAGAATGAAAAAACTTCTTAATGCATCCAATACACTCTACAATAATAGATAATCGAATTAAAAATGTTTTAAATTATTTTATTATTCCCACGTATTTATTATTTGCTTGCTTATCGAAAACAGCTCGTATACTAATAAACGAATTAGATGTGTGTGTACGGAGAAATAAGTATATACTTAACCATAGAAGCTAATAAAATAACAATCACTAATAAAATACCGGCACACATACCATACCAATACGGGTCTCTCTATCTCTCTCTGAGCTAGAAATATTTTTACAATCGCAGGCAGAGCGAAATCTATAATCGAATAAATGTACAAGTATGTACATTCATATATAGTAAATAACACACCTATGATTAGTGCGCAGCGGTCAGATTGTTGTTGTCAACTGTGTTTGAGCAATTAGCGATATTAACACAATGGTCCCCTTCCTAGCAAACTTAAAATTAGTATTATTATTTTGAAACAAACTTTTCTTAATAGCACGTGGAAAAGATCTTAAATCAGAGATGCCCACTCCATTCCATATCGAGCTCATTTCTTTTTGTAGATGCTCATATGTAGGTATTATACGGGAAATGGTCGTATACATGCATTGGCTATCCAATAGGCCAATACTCAGTACACTTACAATGTTGGTCACTAGTCAGAGAAAAGATACTAGCGTGCGCGCTGCGAACTCTTATATATTTATTTATGTATGCATATAAAATATATGAGAAATAACAAGCACGGTGGAACAAACCAAGCAATTTTTTAATAAAAATAAAAATATAATAATTTTGAATGCAGATAAAGGAAATGTCACAGTAGCGTTAGATAAGGATGAATATACAACGAAGATGAAGGACATTTTACAGGATTGGACAACTTATAGGCTTTTAAAGAAAGATCCCACTACTTCTCTATAGAATAAAAATAATGACCTGATAGAAAAATTGTATACGACTAATACAATTAGCATGCAAGAAAAAATAAGACTGATAAAAAGGACAGCACTTCCACCTCGTCTTTACGGATTGCCGAAAGTGCACAAACCAGTCTTGACTATGAGACCCATATGTTCTTGCACTAATTCTCCAACATATGGTCTCAGTAAATATTTGGTGACAATATTAAAGAATGTGACTATAAAATCAGGATATAACGTGAAGGACGCCATCGAATTTAAAGATAAAATAAATGTTTGTTTGTTTAAATGGCCGTCAACCGTCTACCGGTCATGGCCGCGTCCAGGAAAGCGCGCCAGCCTCCATAATCCTGTGCGCGCTGGCGCCAGTCGTTCTGAATTCCAAGTACGGAGAGATCTCTCCATACCTGGTCATTCCATCGAGTGCCCGGTCGTCCTCTATGTCGGCGTCCACCAATCAAGTTTGGGCCCCCCATGTAAACCATGCGTGCTGGAGCTCCTTCGTCCATTCGAATGAGGTGCCCAGCCCAGTGCAGCCGCTGGAATTTTATGCGCTGGACTATTGAATAGCTCGTACAGCTCGCGGTTCATGCGGGACCTGAACTCGTCGCCGACTCTAATAGGACCAAAGATCCTGCGAAGAATCTTCCTCTCGAAGACTTCCAACGCTGTCTCATCCGACTCAATCACGGTCCATGCCTCTGCGCCATACAGTAGGACCGGGAGTATCAGCGTCTTATATATCTTTATTTTCGTCCGTCGAGAGAGGGCTTTACTTCTCATTTGCTTGCTCAGCCCAAAAAAACATCTGTTTGTAAGCGTGATTCTTCGCCTGATCTCCAGGCTGACGTTGTTGTTGCTGGTGATCTTCTTCCGAGATAGACGAAGTTTTCTACAACACTGAAGTTGAAATTCTCCATCGTCACTGACCGTCCAAGACGCATTGACGGAGTGCGAGAAGACACCAAGTACTTCGTCTTGTCCTCGTTCACCGCTAGACCCATGAGCCGAGACTGTTTTTCAATCTCCGAGAACGCCTTGCTGACTCGCCTTTCCTGCGTACCGATGATATCGATGTCATCGGCGTAAGCGAGCAGCATCACTTCCTTTTGGAAGATCGAGCCCGACATACTCTGTATGTACGGGCATTGGCGTAGGATGTATTCCATCAGGAGATTGAAAAAATCGCACGATAGAGCATCGCCCTGCCTGAAACCTCTCTTGGTATCAAAGGGGTCGGAGAGGTTTTTCCCCACCCTGACAACGCTTTGTGTGTTAGATAGCGTCGCCATGCAAAGACGGACAATCTTTGCCGGGATACCTAGTGCAGACAGGGCGTCGAAGAACTTCGCTCTTATCGGCGTGTCGAAAGCGGCTTTGTAATCGACAAATAGGTGGTGAGTGTCTTTGTTGAACTCACGGGTCTTTTCCAAGATTTGGCGTAATGTGAATATTTGGTCACTGGTCGACCTTTTTGGTCTGAAGCCACACTGATATCGTCCTATCAGTGAGTCGGTATATGGCTTCAGCCTATTACACAATACGCCCGACAAAGTCTTATATCCAATGGAAAGGAGACTTATTCCGCGGTAGTTGGCGCAAACAGCGGGGTCTCCTTTCTTAAAGATAAAATAAATAACACCATTATTTGTGACGACGAATGCTTGATATCATTTAACGTTGTGTCATTGTTTCCCGTCGAATTGGCCATTGATGTTATAAATAACAAGTGGGATGTTATTACGAAACTTACTAACATTAATAAGACCTGTTTCATGGAGATGGTAAAGTTGTGTATTAAAGACAGCCGTTATTTCTCGTATAATAATAAACTATATGCGCAATTAAAAGGAATGCCAATGGGCTCACCAGTGTCACCCATTATTGCAGATATTGTCATGGAGGAACTGTTAGAAAAACAATTTAATACATTGCGTATAGTCCCACGATCAGTAAGTAAATATGTGGATGACATTTTTGCTATTATACGTAATACAGAAATTGAAGTTACACTTGACGCATTAAACAATTTTCATGGAGATATAAAGTTTACTATGGAAATAGAAGAGAACAATAGTCTCCCGAATTTGGACACACTAGTGTGTAGGAAAGGAGCACAAGTTAAGTTAGATTGGTATAAGAAACCCATGGCTTCTGGACGTCTGATTAACTATATTTCACAACACGCTCGACAAACAATTATAAATGCTGCTACTAATTTTATAAGAAGCGTGTTGGGAACAAGTGATGAAGTCTTCCATGACAAAAATAGAATAACGATAAAAGAAACATTAATTAAGAACAATTTTCCGATGACAGCAATTAAAAACCCCATACACAGATATTGCAATGGAGGATCAGGAAGATCAGAAAATGACAAAAGGCAGTACAAGTCATTAATTTACGTTCCAGGACTGTCGGATAGGTTCGCAAAATCTAATATGTTTAACAAAGAAAAAGTCCGAATAGCACATAAGACTTATTTCACAAATAAGTCTTTGTTCACTAATATGAAATGTGCAGTACAAAAAGACGAGCGTTCTAACGTAATTTATAGTGTACCTTGTGGAGGTGACGGGTCCAACATATGCAATCAAGTATATGTTGGTACGACGAAATCAAAATTAAAAACAAGGATTTCTGCACATAAATCGGACCATTGTTGCCGCAGACTTAAAGACCACAAAACGGCACTTGCGGCACACTGGTCACTCTCCTGATTTTGAAGCTGTTGACGTTTTACGGCAAGGGAGTAACTATGGTAAGCGGTACTTACTGGAAATGCTGCACATAATCAAAACACCAGCTGATCGAAGAATTAACTATAAAACATATACTGAAGTTTGCGCATATTATATATCGTCAGTTTTGCCATAGAAATAATTAGTACAATACTCCACGCCTAAGGAGACGGATTAACCGCTGTTTGCGTGTAAAATGTATGTAGGGTATGCTTAGTATATTAATTCTGTTAAGAAATATTTATTTTAAATAATTTTCTGTTTAAATATGTGATTGTATATGTTATTATATATGTAATTCTAGAATAACTTTTTCCTGAAGACAATCCTAGAAGAGGGTCGAAATATATCGAATAATAAAAAAAACTTTTTAGTTTATTTATTAATATTGGACCTCGAGACTGCTAAATTACAACATATTATATAAGGTCGTCAAAAATCATCAACATTATGCACTATATAAACAAACCAATCTATCTTTTTAATAAAAAAGGTGAATTCAAACAATAAAATCTTGCTGCTTTATTTATCATGTGTGTTTATTAGAGCTTGGAAAAACATCAGTGTTTATGTACATTGGCCGTTGTGATTGAAAGATGGCCCAACCTTATAAGTAAACTGAGATTTCGGCTTAGTGAAGTTTGCGATGCTGATAAAGTACAGACGCATATACATATGTATGTGTGTTTGTGTGTATTTACGAACATATTCATCTTAATGTAAGTATGTAGATATATTAATGCAACGAAGCTTTGTTTCACTTGCGGAATACTGCTGCCCTCTCTCTCTCTCTCTTCTCACAAAAATTGAGTCACGCTCTGTTATATTTTATCGATAGCTATTCCATTGTTTGGCGCATAGTGTAATAATACATAGTGAAGCCACTTCAGCCATGCGCTCTCAAAAGTAAACTTATATAAGGTAGTGACAACGCCAGCTTCTCAGCAGCAGCAACGTGCAATTTTAGCATGCATGATAGACAGAGACGTTTTTGTACTCTTCCATTCTATTGGTATTCTTTATGAGCGCGAAAAGGCAGATTGCTTTGTTTAAGTTTGCATGAAATTGCATGTTGAATGCAGAGACATCAGCTAGGTCCTCTCTGCACTGTCACTACCTTATATAAGTGCACTTTGGCCAAGAGGAACAAACAGATACTCGTATATATAAACGCCAAGACATGTATTGAATTTGCATATACTGTGCTGGTCACGAATTTAGCACACTCTGCATGTGCAACATTCTTCATTTTCCTTGGAGAGTTTTTACCAAGTAGTAGATTAGTTCAAATTTAAAAAAAAATAACTGTTAGATATGACGAAAAGGAACGCGGTGGTATGAACCACAGTGCCAGTCAATTCAGCGGATGAAAGTTTCTGGTAGTAGTATTGCGACATTTTTAATGTTCACAAAAAGTCTATATCTACGTATATATAATGCGTCCAACCACATTCAGGATCATGGCCATACGAAAAATATCAGATTTCTAGAAAGCGAAAAACGACTGGAAAAGAGGAAGGGTTAGAATGAAGAGCCCAACATGTTAATCCTTTTGAAAGCTTTAGCGCTATCCAGAGCAATGTCATCAATGTATCTTCCAAAACCATAAGAAGACGACTATATAAAAAAACTTTATATGGGTGCATAGCTCGACTATAGCCGCTTGTATAAAATAAAAATGTAGAGGCAAGACTTGATTTAACCAAGGAACACATATAGAGGACATTAAATTTTTTGGAGTTTTTGTTTTTAGGAGCGATAAATCTAAAGTTTATCGCTTAGAATCTTATGGTGAGCAGTATGTTTTGTGACCTCAGTACAAGCAGCAAGATTCTCGGTACACGATTAAAACCGACAAGTAACTTGGCATCAGGTGGTAGGTATTATAAAAATATTTACAATAACATAATCATAGACGTTATGTTACCACAACGCCAAGGAAAACTTGTCTTTAAAATGGAGGTTCATGTATGACAATGATCCAAACACACACTTAACACGCAGAAAAGAGATGACTGAACCAAAACAATATTGATGTTTATAAGTCCACGGCTCAGCAACCAAATATCAATCCCATAAAGAATCTATAGAATGGCGTTGAGCAGCATGTTCGTAGTTTGAAAGCCAGTTGTTTTAGCGATTTGCCAATAAGAATTCAAAATGTTTTGTACACAATTTCACAGAGAGATGTGTTATTATAGTGTTGTCTCACTCGTCGCTGTGATGTAGTCATAATAAATAAGAGGTATCCCTACCAAATACGAGTATTTAAATAATTTGCAAAAAAAAGTTTTTGTTATATTATCAATAAAATACATCATATTTGAAGTGTCCAGCTCATATTGGGCGAGTTTGCATTTAAATGCATTCAACAAAAAAGAGGAGGCAATAGAAAAAGTCAAGCAAAACTGTTATTTTTCTCTACTTAGTAACCAACTCTCACACGAAAATGTTAGGAATTAAAACTTTTGTTAAGGTGAGAAAATCAAAAAAAAAAATGGACTTGCGTGTCCATATTCATACATATATAATTGACTAAAATATTAGCAAATTTTTCGATTTCTCTCTCCGGATTTGTTTCCACTTGTTTCTAAACATGGTACAATTATAAAAGGTAACGCAACTCTCAAATTACAATTAGTTTTTCACTCAAGTCATAATACTGGAATCACTCATACTGTGCCACTATTCCCTGGTAATATAGAACAAATTGCAACCATTTTGAGCGCGCATGCATAAAGTGGCGTTACAATGTATTATAACACTATGGTTCTGAATAAGAAATTTGGGGAATGGGAAAAAGTAAGTTTAAAATAGATTATAAAAAGACAAAGCAATAGCTTTAGGTGGTAAAATGGTTTTAGGTTATGTAATTTGAAGCAACACTTGAAAAGGCGAAGCACATAAAGAACAATATTCCGTGTTTGTTTTAGTTACTCTATTCTGTAAAAAAATTTTACACTCAGACACACTTCCTGTCGGGCAGTCATGACTAGCTTGACTCGTTTTGTCGTGCTGATCATGAATATATATATTATGAGATCCCCGATACCGCTCTTTGTTATACACATTTTGAATAAAAACCAATCCAATATGCCCGCTTCAAATAATTTTGTGCAGGGTATAAAACAGAAAAGCAATTTGGTACGGTTGCTTAGATTACAAAATTTGCAATGCAAAAAATAATTCGAACACAGTGTGAAAGCTATATCTTCTAACGAAACTTTGAGAGATGTGAGGATTGGTGGCTGTTAATGCGGAGTAAATGATATAATATGATATGGATGCTTAGATTAAAAATTTTGCAATTTGAAAACAATAAAACTGATTATTTGATCTGCTAGCGAAACCTGGAAAAAATTTAGCATGCTGGACGTTTCACACGCCAGCACCAATGGTAAACTTAAAAGAGATATTTAATTTACTGAAGCATACCTTATTCTTTTAGTTATAGCTATCCTAACCTTTACAGCCTAACCTTTTCAGCCTTTACAGTTTCAAAAGTAAAAGGATTTTAATTCAATTTTACACACGCAAAAATTTTTATATAGCCGTGGCTTTCTCTTTTTGGATACAATATCCTTCAAATGCCAATGAACAATTTTGCATTAGTTCAAGAATACTTTCCACTGGTGCAAACTGCAAATCGGTGTGCAAACTTTGAAAAATTTCAAAAACCATTTCAACTTTTATATTTGAATTTACGTAGTTAATTGACTCCATTTTTACTAACCCTAAACTTTAGATGTCAAACTGTTTTCTTTTGTTGCTCGACATCACATTACCGCAAAAATGTCGGCTAATTACGGGACAATCATTTTACCAATGGTGGGGTGATATTGTGGCACTATAAGACATGCTTTCTTAGTGCTGAAAATGGTGAAACTTTTGGCTTACTTCTATGATTGTTTCATTCTTGCAAAATTTAAGCCAGTAGAAATTTACATTCATAAATTATGGAGCTTTATATTGAGCCAGAGTACAACAGTTCATGACTAGCCAAACGTAGTTCCATTACTATTGTGAGGGGTAAACATTGAGAAATAATAATGCGGTATAGTGCAGGTCCTACTAAAAAGAAACACTTTAAATATAGAACTTCAAGGTTATATCTAGAGAATTGTGAATGTTAGGGACATTCTAGTTTTGATGTAGAGTAGCAATGCAAATATTTCATTTAAACCAACGACGAAGTATTTCTCCTCATCTAATTTAGTGTCTCTAGCTGTTAAAGCTGTGTCAAAGATAAATTCGTATATTTCGGACAGACAGATGTGTTTCATTGCAATGTCTTTTTCACGTTGTTTATTTCTACGCTGGAAGCTTAAAAAATTTAAAAACAAGCATTCATACTCATATAAAAATATGTACATATATGTATATACATATACATACAAACAACATAAGTAGATACATGTACATATGCATATATGTATAAAATCGACACATACATACTCTAATTTGAGAATATAAGTACACACATTAAAAAACCGAAATAAATAAATATATTATTTTCACAAAATCTTCAGTTAACACTGTGTTATTGAAAAACTCTTACAATGGCCATACGCAAGTATAAAAATCGATACTTACCTTTTCTAGTTCTTTTTCAATTTCGCCGGCTCTGATAACGAGTGGACCACGCACAGCATACTCCATTGTGATGTAGTTGGGATTTATATTATCCAGCTGCAGACATTTGTCAGATGGCATTTTGCGTATTTTAGCAGATGATTGCGTTGAAAAAGGGACAACAAAAGTTGAAGTTGTGCCCAGCGCGTTTTGATGGTTGATAATCAAAGAATCAATCGAAGAGGACCACAAAGGCGAGGACGACGAAGAAATGCAGCGTGCGACAAATGGAGAATGACTACGTCGCGAGTCCAATGTTATAGCTTGACTGTGACGAGTTATTGTTCGTAACTTTTGATTGCTCTCGCTGCCAACGACGATGCCGACGCCGCTGCTGCCGTTATGTACATACGATTTCCAGCGACGTATAACAGTGCTTGGTGGTTTTTTACATTGTTGTTTTTGCAGCGATTGCTGTGGTTGTGGTTGAAAAAGAACCTTAGCAGACTTTGTACCAGCGGCAGTATGAGTGGCTCGCTGTAAAGTAGCGTGACTGTGTAGCAAAATTCGGCTCATCGTTCTTGTTGTTTTTGTTCTATGCTATTTGTGTACTCTTCAGCCACTGTTTTCCTATTGCGTTAAACAATTTCTACAAAGAAACAGAAAAAAGTGTCAAAGAAATCATACACATGTTAGTTGCACCAAACGATCAAACATGCTAGACAACAAGTTCTCGAGCTTCTCAATATTAAAAAAAAATTGTTTAGACTAGAAGTGCGCGTGTGTCAGGTTTTTAACATGAAACAGACACGAATATGTTCGTGACGCATAATAGGATTTCACTAGTTTGCTCTGAGGCTTGATTAAGCAATTTAAAAACGTACTATAAGTTTATAAAAAAAATTCCTTTGGATTTGCCTTGTTGGCGAGGCTCTTTGACATGTGCGTAGTACGAGTAATAGGTCAAAACCAGAGAAGCGAAAACACGCACACGAAAAACCCGAAACTCGCGTGTGAGTCAAATGCTTTAACATTTTCTTCATTTTGCACACTCTGTGTTTTACAGCACGCAAAATGTCCACGATTACGACGTTGTTAATGACTATTAGGTGCGTCTACATTTTTATGAGTAAGGCAAGGACTTTGTGTGCGTATTACTGCAATAAATAATAGTTCTTCTCTTTTTTGTTTTTGTTACTTCATTTGCAAAATTTTGACTCAAAACTACGTGTTGAATAACGACCGTTTCACAACTTTTACTTTCTTTTGAAATTTGGCAGCCATATTGGAACAACTAGTTCGACTTATAAAATCTTGGTTTTATTTATTTTAAAGCCAAATGTCGTTGTATGGAGGCCATATATATAAAAAGTTTGGACTTCTTTTTTTAAATTGTTTTCACAATTAAAGTGAAAAACTAATTTGGTCGAACTTTGTATAGTTATATCGCCATACAAAAACTGACTGCCGTGTGCAGCTATTCAAAAAAATTTATAATAAAATGAACTGCAGTATGCAGCTTTTCAAATATGTACTACTAAATTAAAAGTATTTTTTTAGATTTTTTTTTTTTTCATTTTGTGCGTTCAAAAGCACCCGCGAACACAAGCTTCTCCTTCAAGAGCTGTACAAAAAAAGGCTGTTTGGACTTTAACATAAAATTATGAAATGTAAATGTCTTAAATTTAGAGTCTAACTAGTACAAACTGCGGACGTCATTATTATGTTTACTCATCAAACTTAATTTACATTTGAAACATTAATTTAAAAGTGGGTACACATTTAATTTCTGTATTTTTATTTAAGTGTTTGCACAAATTAGTTTCAGAAATTGAGGAAAATGCATGACGTATTCATAAACTATATTACGTTAGGGCTCAAATACAGTGCACTTGCGATAACGTGAACGAATTAAAACCAAGGCGGTTTACGTTTGCGGATTGTTCACATTTTGGAATAGTGAAATTTAGGGAAAATATTGTTATAATTTTTGTCATTCGATACTGTCTGGTGGTTATGAAATCGAAACATATTTTTAGGAACAAACAAATGACTACAGGATTGCTTTAAAAAGATATTTTTATGAATTCCAATGGTTGAAAGTTAAGTATATACATACATATGCACATAAGAAGGGGACTCCCAAAACTAAAAAAAAATAGATTATAATGTATTTTTGTATTGTAAACGCAAACATATTGATTTCATGTTGTTCGCCTTTAGAGCTTTCTGTCTTTGTTCACCTTTTAAGGTAGTCAATGCAAAAATATATTGCTCACATAAAGCGATGTTCACAGAATAGAGTGTTCACGGTTTCCCGAGTGCACTGTATATACCTTTAATTAAAAGACAAATCTTTAAGAACAGGTCAAAATACTCACAAGATATTTAAATAAAACAAATTGGAATGCTCTGTATCCAAAGGGTTCAATACGTTGGTTCCAATATACATATATAACAATCAGATATACATATACTCTTACATCTATACATATATATAAAAATTAATCTTGTATATATCTATGTATGTTCCTTATAGCAAGCTGAACCATCCAACTGATTGAGCTGAAATTCACAGACGATCTTCAGTTCATTCAGGAGAGTGTTCGAGTAAAGTTTGGTCAAAATCGGAGGGGGCTGTGCCCCACCCCCCATACAAGCGATAAACAAAATTCATCATATCTTTGCATCCATCTGAGTACGGGGACGAAATTAATAACACATGTTAATGGGATCGGGAAAAGTAATCGTGTTACGTTTGGTCAATATCGGAGGGGGCTGTGCCCCACCCCCCATACAAGCGATAAACAAAATTCATCATATCTTTGCATCCATCTGAGTACGGGGACGAAATTAATAACACATGTTAATGAGATCGGGAAAAGTAATCGTGTTACGTTTGGTCAATATCGGAGGGGGCTAAGCCCCACCCCCCATACAAGCACTAAACAAAATTCAACATATCTTTGCATCCATCTGAGGTACGGGGACGAAATTTATTACACATGTTAATGGGATCGGGAAAAGTAATAGTGCTATGTTTGGTCCAAATATTGCTGAAAGAAGTAGAGAAGTGCTTGGAATCGAGTAGGAGGAGAATATATTGTGTGATGAAAATAATTTTTAATGGGCGCAGCAAAGCGTGCCGGGTACAGCTAGTTATATATATATTTAATATAAATAACGTGTATATTTATATATAATTAAAAAAAAAATTTATATAAAAGAAATAATAGTTTCAGTAACATGTTTAATCAATGTATAGGCATAAGTTTATTCATTTCGCCAAACATAAAGGAACCAAAATGATGATGCCGTACCGTTTTGTATTTACAGCAAAATAGGGAATGATTTTTCTGTACAAAACTTTGCCAAATGTTTAGCGCTTCTATATGATTGCGACTTAAACACTTCAGCACGTCGGGTTGCAGTAGTGTCAATCAAAATCTCAATTGGCCGCTGGATTTGTGGGTCCTGAATTTGACATAGCACTTCAATGGCATCAGACATAAACTGCTCGCAATTTTCTAAGACGGTTGAAATCATTACATTATCCAGATTTTTCATATATTTCGGCGCAATAATAAAGTCGGCAGCTTGAAGTTTTGTAGAGCAACAGCTAGCAATACCAAATTGCGTAACAATTTAAACAGATGAAAGCAACTTCTAGCTGCTATAGCAACACTAAGCTGTTTCAGCCTCTTCATACGGCTTGGACATTAACTATTTGCGTATGTCAAATCAATGGAAATAATTGCTAAAGTTTTGAGTTGTTCGGATAACGAACTGTTTGCCAAGTCGAATATCATTTTACGCTGATTTTCGATATTCAGTTTTCCAAATTCTTTGAAATATAGATTTGCTCACCAAGAAGGTCAGCAGCTTGATTAGCACGTAAAGTAGCTCGACGCACATTTGACTGATTTCGACGACCTTGTATGTCAGGTCGTCTTCTTGTTGGCATTGGAAACAATAAGAATAAATCTTGTACTTCTTACAAAGAGTAGAAGTAGAACTAATATAAATAGTAACAGATGACATATAACAGTCTGCTGAATAATTTTTTTTTCTATTCTTGAAAAAATTTTTATTTTTTTAATTTGATGAAATGAGCTAAACTAGCCATGTACTGAGGCTCGTTTAAAAAAGTGGGAGATAAAAGTGTATAGCTTTTAAACGCAGTGAGGCACACGTCTGAAATTTGAAATATATATCCTTAAAACTCCAAAAATAAAAATAAAAGTAGGTATGGCATGAGAAAGGGCGTCACTTAACGGTCATACGCAAAATATTGTTTCTTTCAACACTTAAAAATTGATCAAACAGAAAAAAATGATAAATACAATATAATTTTTTATTATTTTTAAAAAATGTTAAATTTTTTAAGTTAAAATATAACTAAACATTTTTTGCACCAGTTAAACTGAATATTTATAAAATTTATGTTTTTTTTTTTTTTGAATCTTTTTAAAATCTTTCTTAGACTCCATTTAAAGATTTTTGGAACGACTTTCTAAAGTCACTGAAATAACATCATCTCGATTCTTTGGCATTACGCGTCGTGAGATATGCGTTACCTACTACATAAATCGTTCGGTTCCTTGAATATGCGATGGAATTTCTGGATCTGCACATTTTTTGTTCGTGTGGAATGCTTGCAGTAAATAGAGGTTCAAATAAGATGTCGTCATTATCCAAGTCAACTAAATAAATATATTCGGTGCAATCGAAATTAATGCGATTCATCTTATAAGTTCTCAGTTTAGTTGGGTCAAATAATTTCTCGCGATAATAAATAATTTTATTTATAGCTTTTTCGCGGACAAGTTTCCATGTATCAAAAAGCATTGCAAACAGAATGCTTTTTGTATGGCCGAAAAATGAATTGTTTTGGATTGCTTTATGTACAATTTCTCGTAGTGACAAGAATCGCGTTGACTAAATAAAATTAAATAAAAGTTTACTGCCAAGTACCACTTAATTATAAAATTTGATATTAAAATACATCGGTATATAAACTTTCATAATGAAATTGGCCAATATTTTTAAATTTGTCGAAGGTAAACGACTTGCGACATAAAGGCGCAAAAGTCTGCTGGGTTTTGTTAACCAACGAGAATGATCAATTTGTCCCGGTTTCATGTTGGCAAGATCTTCTGAACACAAACCTTCGATAGAGATATAAAACGTCAGTCGAAAGTAGTTTTTCATCTTTATTATCCAAGGATGTAGGCATAATCCCCAATGAAATGGGTTCAAAGTGAGTTAAAGCCTACAACAAAATGTTTGCTTTAATTTGAAGATGTATTAGAGCTTGGTGCTTTCCGGAAGTTGTTCACAGGTCTAAAGTAACTTTGTCAAAGTCACACTAGCTGTACGTGGTCCACTTGTAGATGAATTTTCTAAGGCATTGGATAAATGGCGAAGTGCAAGTTCGTTAAAATGAAACAAGCAAACAAACCAATGTAATGTAATTCAACAAAACTTCAAACATTTGAATTATTCCATCAAATAAAGATTAGTTGTAATGTTCTTTCATTTTCATAATTATTAAAATTATTAGCTTATTAAAAAAAAATTTATTTTTAGCAGGCTTAGTGGTCATTTTACATGATAAACATGCTTGCACATATTTATCAATGTGAAGAGAGACAATACTAACATAGGGCACAACGTTTATAATTAATTAACAAATTTTGAATAACAAAAATTAATTATAAAAAAAAACTGCTAAAACTAAGCCTGGTAAAAATTCATTACTAACAAATTTTGGGTCACTAAATAACTTTACATTTATTTATAATTTTTTCCCCCAACTAAGCAAATAAATCGAAATTAAAAATAATAACATACATTATTGTTATAGTGCTAATAAAAAGTCCGAAAAGATAAATCCCTCGATTTTCCGTGACACCGGGGTTCGAGGGGTTTTAAAACCAATCCAATCGAATTTCCTTTTCGTGATTTACGTGACATGTCCGATTATTTATTTTCAAACAATTTTTTTTTACTCAAAATAAGCACACGTTTTTTTTTTAAAGCAAATAATTAAGTGAACCCAATGTATAACAGCACGTTTAGAACTTATAATAATCTTGAACTTTATTTACTGCTAGTCGATGGTGTTACCTTTGGGGGATGTCCGACCATTATTTCTACTTGTTACATACCTTCGCACAAAACCAATAGGTTCTTGTACCTGTGGATTTTGATACCTCTTCTCCAAACTCAGAAAAAGTTTTCTGACATTTTTCAGGTAATACGCACAGAACGCTCACCATACCTAATAGACGGCTATTCGCCGTTTTCTTATTTGCCACCCAGCCAGAAAAAGTTTAGATTGTTTGTTTTAGTTTTTAATTTACTTTCTTTGTTTTAATTAAATATCTATCTATATATCTATCTATCTATCTATCTTTCTATCTATCTATCTGTCTATCTATCTATTTATCTATCTATCTATTTATCTATCTATCTATATATATATCTATCTATCTATGTATCTATCTATCTATCTGTCTATCTATCTATTTATCTATATATCTATCTATCTATCCAGCTGTCTATCTATCTATCTATCTATTTATCTATTTATCTATCTATCTATCCTAATAATATTATAAATGCGAAAGTTTGTATGTATGGATGTTCCTCTTTTACGACTAAACCGCTCAATCAATTCGTCTGAATTTTGGAATAGAGATAGATGGGATGATGGAAAAGAACATAGGCTACGTTTTGACAAAATCGGAGGGGGTGTTGCCCCTCCCCCCATATAAGCGACAATCAAAATTTGTCATATCTTTGCATACATTTAAGGTACAGAGATGAAATTTGGTATACATGTAAAGAGGATGAGGAGAAGTCAACCTGTTAAGTTTGGACAAAATCGGAAAGACGTTGCTCCGTTTATTTGAAGTTGCGATTTTTTGCGTTTTACTAGTAATTCCTCGTTTTTTAAGATCACATCTGTATTAAAAAAAAACGATTTGTTTGAAATATGGCGAAGAGAATGCACAAAAAAGAAAAAAATTTAATGCAGTAGTTGAAAAAATTGGAATTGATTCAATTTTGGATGAAATGGAGAAACAAATAAACCAAACAACACATTTTTTCCGTATAATCAGCTCAGAAGTGGGACAAGACTCACAGAAAGATAAATGTCTTTATGGACCAAAACCATGAGTGGCTAAATTCTAATTTAAGTTTTGTAGTAGATCACATTTTAAAAAAAAAAAAGGAACTCCCACCGGTGCAACGCAGCAACGCATTGTTGGATGTCTACGTCTGCCATTCAGTGCAAAATCAGAATTTGGAAAAAGAAATGAAGCCGTAGAACTTGCAAGTGAGACAGCTAGTCTCCTTGTTCGTGCAGCAGCAACATCGGCTGGTAAAAAAAAAATTTAAAAAAATTTGTAACAAAGATCCCCAAAACCCAATTATAATTTCTGTGGATGAGGCTTTAGCTTTCATTTTTGCAAAACAACTTTCAAAAGAGCAGTGCAATGCAATACTCAACGAAAACAAATTAAGAAACTGCGACATATATCCACACTACAGCAAAATTACAGCAACAAACTTGAAATGCCGACTTTAGGGTATAATAGCAAATGAGACCGTCGCCAAAGTTTCCTTGCAATCTATTTTACTGCATACGGCGGACATAATTGTTGAGATGCAAAAAGAAGTTTTTCAAGCTGTAATGGAAGCGGAGAACATGGATTTATTAACAACCGAATTAATATTAGGCTATGGATTTTAAAGCAGCAGTAGTCATGCTTAATTTAAACAAATATTTATTGAACGAAGTTTGTCAGTTATACCCTTAAGTTACTGCTCTAATCGGGAAAACCAATTTGGAGCAACCGAAAACTGAAGTACATAAAGGAGACAAAAGAAGTTGTTTTAAAGAAAGTCCTGGACTTCAAAAAAAGAAATTGACGCTTTGGAAAATATACTAATATTAGTTGTGGAAGGAAAATCTGTTGAAGTATCATTTATATTATTTTTAACACTAATTGATGGAAAATACTGCACTTCCAATGGTTTTTTTTTTTTGTAGAAGATGCTACTGAATCGAGACATAAGATATACAAAGCCGATAGACTACATCACGCGTGCAAAAAATAGCCGCACCAATAATCTGTTAGACATGTTTAATAGGGTTATACTTCAGAACCATTAAATCGACAACATTTATAAATAGATACTTACAAAAACGGAAACGTTCTACACTTCCACCTGAAGTCATTAAACTGTTATGTTGCAACGAACCCATACAAGAATTTCCCATTAGCAACCAAAATGAGGAAATTAATGAATGCGAATAGGAATTTTTTGATTTAAGTTTACAAAATGAATTAGATTTAAGCGATTAATAAATGTTTTAGAATATTAAACATAAATGACTGCAAGAGGGTTAATTTTAATTTTTGGTCGTTAATGGGTTAAATAAAATTTTTTTGTGCTTGACTACTTCATACGATTCGATTGTGCACTTCAGTTGAGTAAGATACTTTCTGCTGAGCACCACAACTATGCACGGGTATATATGGGTGCAGAACTAAATAACAGCGCTACGTATTCTAGAAAGCCCAAGACAACCAGAGACTCTAATATTCAACGAGATTAAGGAAGTGCTAATTACCTACTTCGATGGCAAACGAAACATGTATTTAGAGAGTTTCACATTTCTCCAACCAAGTCAACAACCAGAGGAGCCATTATCGGCGTTTGTCCTACGCTTAAAAAAGTAGCATAATTTTGCGACTACGGTTCTTTTCTAGATAGAATGCTTACAGAACAAATGCTTTTCGGCATGCAAAGTCGCAATATTTGCGATGAAGTGATCGCAAAGATGCATATTCTAAGATGCATATGAGGCTGCATATTCCAGAGAACTACTACAACGGTCTGCCACCGTCGTTAATGACAACACAGCTGTAGAGACAGAACCAGTATGCAAGTTGGAATTTTCACCAATCCAAAAGAAACTAGTGAGCAAGTCTACGCAAGGAAGTAAATACTACGGCTGTGGAGACCAACATCTGCGCAAAGATTGCAAATTCCTGAATGAAAAGTGTTTCGTAGTGGGTTATATAAGCAAGGTATGTAAATCCAATACCAGACAGATTTTCGATTCGATAGCGTCAGACGAGCATGAAACAATTCAAATAGTACAACAAGCAAAGACTAACGCAATCAACACTGTGCGTAAAAAAATTATTACAATGGGCATTAATGGAGTACGAGTGCAGCATAATAAATGAGAAAGCATTTAAAGAAAACAGATCTCCAATGCAACTAAAGAAAACAGATCATAAATTTTCGAGCTAAACAGAAGACACAAGATTAACCATAGCAGAACAAGTTACAGCAGAGCACAATCACAGAAGATACTCACAGAATACGATTCTATTTTTGATTCGTGAGAGATATGTACCATTTGCACTACGTGATATTTATGCTAAAGAAATCGACGCCGAAATTGCGGCGAGCTACTACAAACCAGTTGACTCTTCAGAGTGGGCATCCACAACACATGTAGTATCGAAGAAGACGGAAGGTATACGTATCACTAGCAACTACAAATCTTCCGCAAATTCACAAATGATCATCGATGAACATCCGATTCCGAGGGCAGAAGGCATGTTCAACCAAATAAAAGGTTCTACAGTATTCGTACATATAGAAATTACTGATGCATACTCACATTTATGCAATAACGACGATTTCGCACATGTTCTCACATTGAATACAATTACACATGGCCTCATACGACGGACAAGTGCAGTGTATGGAGCAGTCAACATACCAACGATTTGGCAGTGATCAATGGAAACAGCACTACAACAAAATATTTTAAACCTACGTAATTTCTTTCACGATATAATATTATTTGCTAAAAATTTAGACGAGTTACTAGAAATCTTAGACACAACTCTAGGAAGGTTACAGAGTCTTGAATTTAAGTTGAACAAAGCCAAATGTGTATTCGCTGCATCTTCAGTCGAATTTCTGAGTCATTAAATTGATGCACAAGGCATACATGAATGTACAAAGCATATTGAGGCCATACTATGCACACCCAAACCAACTACAATCGAACACTTACAGTTATTTCTTGGCAAAGCAGCTTATTATTCAAATTTCATACCAAACGTAGCAACTTTGGATAGACCACTTCGAGATAATTAAAAGGCGGACTGGTGAAAAGAAGCAGAATCAGCGTACAACAAAATCAATCAAATTTTAATATCACAACAGGCACTTCCACTGTTATTAGCAACAGATGCTAGCAAAACAGGTATAGGAGCGATTCTATCACATCGTCTAAGAGATAGTAGCGAATGTCCAATCGCATACGCAAGCCGCACAATGAGTCAAGCAGAACAACGATACGCACAAATCGACAAGGACGCACTAGCAATTGTGTTGGCTGTGCAAAGTATCTTTAAATACTTATACCCAAGACACTGATCACGGATAACAAACCACTCGCACAAATACTACACCCCACTAAATCACTACCAGCACTTTGCATTTCAAGAATGGCAAATAATTCAGACTTCTTAAGCAACTTCAATTTCACAGTTGTTACAAAAACTTCGAAATAAAACGTTAATGCAGATTCTAGATTGTTACTAAAGGCTGTTTCGTGTACTGCCCAGGAATCGATAAAGACATAGAAAATACAGCAAAAACATATGAGTTTTGTGCAAAACATGCGTCACGACCTCCTATATGCTCCAATCACTATTGGGAATACACCAAAGCACCATGGGAACGCATTCATAGCGACTACACGGGTTCATTGGAAGGTGTGATGCTTCTAATTGTTACGGACGCATACTCAAAATGGTTAAAGTTAAAATCACAAAATCAATTACAGCATCTTCAACAAACGCTTTACTAGATGATCTATTTGCAACGTATGGCTTTCCTCTAATGGTGGTTTCAGACAACGGAACAAATTTTACATCTGCTGAATTCAAACAGTATCTTACATCTGTTGGCGTCAAAAATCACAAGTTATCGGCGCCTTACCATCCTGCAACAAACGGACAAGCTGAGCGGAATGTACAAACAGTAAAAAACGCGATTAAGGCAATGGGCACAACATATAACACAATGAAGAGAAATTTAAACTTTTTATTGCAACAATATAGAAACGCTCCGCATAGCACAACAGGTGAAGTTCATGCAAAACTTTTCTTTGGTCGAAAATTACGCACACGACTGGATTTGATCAGACCCGAAAAGACAAAGAAAAAGGTTTAATCCAAACAATTTCAGAAATTTAAACCGACTTTTCGACAATTTCATATTAATAATGATATTTTATACTTTATTGCTGGAAACCCACGAATGGAGAAATGGATACGAGGAAATATAGTGTACCGCTGAAGATTACATTGCGCTAAATAAAGATCTACTGATAGCATCACCACAGGAACTTCCCGTTCAAAACAACACGTCGCTAAGTCCACATTTACGTATACTAACACATCGGGGATCTCTAACACCTACGGAACCACAGATACCAAGAGAACATAATCTACGTCATTCAGCTCGAGTGCAGAAGCCAAAAATAATATTCTCACCAGCTCCTTAAAAGGGGAAGAATGTTATGTATTTACTTTGGTTTCGATACATTAGTTTAAGTTTCTATATCCTATTTATCGATCATGTATTATCTCTGTTATTGAAATAAACATATGTCTAAAACTATGTAAAACTATATTCCATTAATTCATTCATCTACAGATTTAATAATTAACTTTGAAATTGATAGAAATCGAATGGAAAACGAATCTCGTTTTTTTTTAACTTTTTTGGTTTTTTTTTTTTTTTTTTTAATTTTATCATCAAATGTCACTGAAACCGTAATCGACTCTATTTTTAAATTTTTTTATTTATTAGTAATGAATTTTTAGCAGGCTTAGTGGTCAATTTACATGATAAACATGCTTGTACATATTTATCAATGTAAAGAGAGACAATTATTAACAACAACTTGGAACATTATAGTGAAGAGCAACGGATACACATGTGTTTCGATTTCTGCTATGAAATCTCATCAGTCCGCTTGGCTGTGTCAATACAAATTCTTGCTTATTAACATGCACAATTCGAAAAGTCCCCTATGTATTATATGCATTGCATGGTAATTATCAGAGAAATTTCCAATATGCATATGTAGAAATTTGCAGTGAGCAGTTTACTCAAACTATGAATTTTGTTGTTGCATTATCCCCCTATCAACTGCGCCCATGCCGTATTTCTACTCGTTGATAGAAATTCACAGGTTTGGGGCGTTGTGAAAGTTTTGTCTTTCAGTTGAGGAACTCAACTTCAGACGAAAAGTTTTTTATAATTAATTTTTATTATTGAAAATTTGTTAATTAATTATTAAACGTTGTGCCCTACGTTAGTATTATGTAAAGTTATTTAGTGACCCAAAATTTGTTAGTAATGAATTTTTAGCAGGCTTAGTGGTCAATTTACATCATAAACATGCTTGTACATATTTATCAATGTAAAGAGAGACAATTATTAACAACAACTTGGAACATTATAGTGAAGAGCAACGGATACACATGTGTTTCGATTTCTGCTATGAAATCTCATCAGTCCGCTTGGCTGTTTATAAAATTTTTCTATTGAAATTCCTGACTGCAGAAATATATACAGTAGGGCGGGTACATTTTTTTTCGAAAAAATCGTCCACTAGAATCGGATTCTACGAAGAATTCTAAGAAAATTTCAACTTGACACTATGTGTCTAAAACCAATATCTAGCCCCCGCTGAGAAGGAAAATTATTTCAGGTTGAGGTACTTATTTTAAGTTATTTTGAGGTATTTAAGGCATTTAAAAAAATAACTAGGGTTGTCACCACTATAACGATTATATGTGTTATTATTTTTAATTTGGATTTATTTGCTTAGTTGGGCGAAAAAATTATAAATAATAGAGTATAATATAAAGTTATGGCATCATCAGCGATGTGAATCGACTTCGCCAATTCGGAAGTTGATAGCCTTATGTTGTTTGCGTCAAGTTTTAATACAAAACAGATCGTAAATATCATTGGCATACCAAGTAAATTTTCATAAATAAAATTGCCAACTCCAAAAACCTTCAAAAGGAGTATTAGAAAACCATTAAAAAATTAAAAAAAAAGTTATTTTTCTTTAAGAAATTTTGTTATTTGGTTTATCAAAATAAAGCATACATTTTATAAATACATATTGAGTTTAACTGGTGCAAAAAATGTTTAGTTAAATTTCAACTTATAAGATTTAAGATTTTTTAAAAATAATAACAAAAAATTAATAACAATATTGTATTTGTTAAATTTTTTCCTGTTTGATCCATTTTTTAGGGCTTCACACACAACTTAAGTCCAATTGAATGGATTTCTAATTGAGTAAAACACACACACACACAAGTTTGTATCAATATGAGTGCGTATTGAGTCTGACAACAATCGGCATTCGTCTAAGACGGGGTTTACAAACACCGACTCTGCCGCAGAATTCTTGTTCGAAAAAGTTTTTAGGCAAGGGAAACGAGGTTGTTGTGCGTAAGACGAGTCGGTCGGCTGAAAAACAGTGACCGACTCTGTCGACGTTTTCACTCATTGCACACAAAAGAGAACTCGGCGATAGCATCGTTCGAAAAATCGGTGTGTGTAAACCCCGTCTAAGCAAGGTATACTTAACAAGGTAAGAGCCTAAGCGTCACTCAGTGGTATTAATTTTGAGAAATACAGAATGAGCAAAAGACAACTTGTAGTTGAAAACAAACGAACGCAATGTATTTTCCGCGTTGTTGCAAAAAAATAAAGAAATATTGAATTATTTCAGTTCAAAATACATTCGCACACTCAGAGCGAGAGCAAGTGTGCATGAATTTTTCGGTTATGTTAGTGCACAGACCGCAAAGAGAAAAACGGTTAACTCTTATTTGGAAGCTCTGTTAGTTATGCATTAATTAAATTTTTATAACAAATATAATCAAAATCCGTCAAAATATTTTAATCTCTTCCGTTACCCAAGAACAAAACATGATTTCCAAGGAATGAGACATACTATAAATGAAAAAACTATCCTAAGAAGCATCTTACGTGAATCCAATTCACTTTAAAATAGTATTCATTTATTTCGGTTTTGTAGCACAGTGCTATTTGCGTATTGTTATCACAATAGTCGATGTTGGAAAAAACCTAGTACCTCTGTACTATTTAATTTGACCTTTAATCGCAAATATGTTATCAGTGCGGTACGTTATTTGGGTTACTAGTCGTCGCTTTCCCTATATTACAATCATATAAAGATCATTTTAGTTTCATTGTGTACATGTGTACATAAAGCAATAAACTGGTATAAAACGTGACCACGTATTCATATGAGATAAGAGGAGTCAGGACATCTAACCTGCTGTAGCGACGATAACTAAGACGCGATCTTTCATTTATAAATTTTTGAACAAACATTTGCCCGTCATATGCAACCAATGCAACCAACCGAAAGTCTTTACGCCCAGTTTGATGCGTCTAGTAACTAGAGTTTAGTTTTAGAAGATATGCGATCAAAAAGTCGAAGGGACAGGTATAACAGGTATAACAAGCACACGTTATATTTGGACAAGAAAATTTTAAAATATTGAATATTTTAGTTTCGACAAAACTCCAACACACAAATTAAAAAAAAAAAATAGAAGCAAAAACAATTTGATGCTTTCATAACCTTTACAGTAAGTTTAAAATGGTGTACCTAGCAAATGTAAAGATCTTAAGCATATGTATGTTTAGACTTATCCCTAAAAGTGGGAACATATGATTTTATATTTTATCATTTTAAGTTGTGAGAAGAAGTTTAAGGAGCGCTATAATAGAGTGGACGATAAGTCCAGGTTTGCACGGCCATCAATACGTCAAACTGATAATATTTTGAAAAGCTTTGAAAGCACCCATAAAAATTTAAAATCAACTGATTGTAATGAAAGTTATGATTAATTGAAAGTCAACGCACGCAGTAAAAGCAAAAAAAAAAAACGGGCCCTGTAACTTGACTTCCCTACGTCTGCCATTTTTACAGATTTTATAGAGGTCAACTAACACTATAATTTAAAAGTAATTGTACATAAATCAAAAGCTATTAAATTTTTGGCGGTATTTGACCCATATGTGACTCGTGTTAGATATATCTTAACTAATGATTGTCGAAAGAGTATTCGGTTATAGTGTTACTGAATGTTCCGAAAACTCTGGTGCATCACATCGTTAAACGCTGTCAAGTGCAGGTGCTTTCCGTAACATTAAAATTTTTCCTGTATAGGTTTAGCCATTAATAAACTAAATAAACAAATTTATAAAAAAATAAATTTTAGTGATGTGCACTACCACACCGGTGTGAGTTACAATTAAGTCGCATTGGGCATTGAAAATAAACATTTTACTTGAAACTTATATGAGAAGACTTCTCATGCGTTCTGGAAGAAAAACAAATATTATAATATTAGGGATTGAAAGTTCCAATGAACTTTTTTATTTTCCTAGCACGTTTATGTTGCTATTTTGCATATATAATTTTGTTCCAAACCCTGTTTTTTTTTTGTTGTTACATACGATTGAATGTATTTGCAAGACCTATCTTAAGATACATCATGGTAAACATGGTACACAAGATTAAGTTGCAATTGAAATCTGATATTTGTTGTGCTTTTTCTGCCAAATTATATGATTTGGAAAAATAAAAAATCTAAAATAATTGTTTCTTAGTTTTAATATTAGTGTTACGTTGTTTTATAGGACTAACACACTAATAAACTATTTCCTCACCTTAATAAAATTTTAAAAAACTATAACTTTGATGCCTAGATTAAATAAAAATATTAAAAACAAGAGAAAACAGTAATTTCAGTGGAACTAAAATTCATTTTAGTTTTTTATATATAGTTCCTTAAATTTAATAATATTCAATACTACATCGGTTTGTTTTTATACAGTATAAAGTTTTATTAATAAAAAAACGCCACACCTTAGTTGTTTAGCTTTTGTACAAAGTGGGTATAAGTCAAAACAATTGTTATTTTCTAAACATATTTTTGTTAAAATAAACGAGACATTTTTTTTTTAAATAAACGAGACATTTTTTTTCTTAGAATCATTATGTTGATGTAAAACAAATGTCTATTATCTAAATTTATTAGGAAAATTTTATACAACACGAAAAATGTATGTATGGATGGATATATGTATTTCTCTTACGGCTAAACCGTTTAACCAATTTTGGTATAGAGATAGAAGGGACGATGGAAAAGAACATAGGCTACGTTTTAACGAAATTGGAGGGGCGTTGCCCCACTCCCAATATAAGCTATAATCAAAATTTGTCATATCGTTGCATCCATTTAAGGTATAGAGAAAGGACCAGGAGAAGTAAACCGGTTAAGTTTAGTCAAAATCGGAGGGGGTGATACCCCACCCCATATATAGAAAATAATCAAAATTTGTCATATCTTTGCATCCATTTAAGGGACAGAGATGAACTTTGGTATACATGTTAAGAAGATCAAAAGTAAACCTGTTAGGATTGGTCAAAATCAGAGGGGGCGATGCCCCAAAATAATAAGCGATAATCAAAATTTGTCATATCTTTGAATTCATTTAAGGTACAGAGATGAAATTTAGTATACACGTTAATAGGATCAGGAGAAGTAAACCTGTTAAAATTGGTCAAATTCGGAGTGGTCGATACTCCACCCTCATATAGTTTCAGAACTAAGGCAAAACTTCGTCCCCGATTAAAATAAAAAAGAAAGAATGCTGCAGTCGAGTGTGTTCAACTGCGAGAAGCCCTGTACTCGATTTAAAAATTTATGGTGCATATATTCCTACATTGATTCTTGTGAGATATTTTGTTGGTATTAGGATAAGATATTCTAAATTTGTAATTTAAAGCTAAATTAAACCACAACAAAATGAATCTTCCACAAAACTCCATGAAAGGGGACATAATAATATGTGAGCTAACGTAACGTAAGTTACATTTTTAAGTTAAATTTTGGTATTTTCACTGAATTCAAATAATCTGAAGAAGGAATATAAGAATCTAAGTTTTCAAACTTGAAGGCTATGTCTCTTATATTCTCCAAGGTCTCGATTTTCGTACAGACAGGCAGAGAATATATATAATCAAAGTGGTCTGTCTCGCATCTTTCCGTATGTTAAAATGATAAATAATAAAGGTATTACGCCGAATATAAAGTTATGGCATCATCAGCGATGTCAATTGACTTCGCCAATTCGGAAGTTGATAGCCTTATGTTGTTTGCGTCAAGTTTTAATACAAAACAGATCGTAAATATCATTGGCATACCAAGTAAATTTTCATAAATAAAATTGCCAACTCTAAAAACCTTCAAAAGGAGTCTTAGAAAAACTTTAAAAAATTAAAAAAAAAAAGTTATTTTTCTTTAAGAAATTTTGTTATTTGGTTTATCAAAATAAAGCATACATTTTATAAATACATATTGAGTTTAACTGGTGCAAAAAATGTTTAGTTAAATTTCAACTTATAAGATTTAAGATTTTTTAAAAATAATAACAAAAAATTAATAACAATATTGTATTTGTTAAATTTTTTCCTGTTTGATCCATTTTTTAGGGCTTCACACACAACTTAAGTCCAATTGAATGGATTTCTAATTGAGTAAAACACACACACACACAAGTTTGTATCAATATGAGTGCGTATTGAGTCTGACAACAATCGGCATTCGTCTAAGACGGGGTTTACAAACACCGACTCTGCCGCAGAATTCTTGTTCGAAAAAGTTTTTAGGCAAGGGAAACGAGGTTGTTGTGCGTAAGACGAGTCGGTCGGCTGAAAAACAGTGACCGACTCTGTCGACGTTTTCACTCATTACACACAAAAGAGAACTCGGCTATAGCATCGTTCGAAAAATCGGTGTGTGTAAACCCCGTCTAAGCAAGGTATACTTAACAAGGTAAGAGCCTAAGCGTCACTCAGTGGTATTAATTTTGAGAAATGCAGAATGAGCAAAAGACAACTTGTAGTTGAAAACAAACGAACGCAATGTATTTTCCGCGTTTTTGCAAAAAAATAAAGAAATATTGAATTCTTTCAGTTCAAAATACATTCGCACACTCCAACGAAGTGATTTTGCTCAGAGCGAGAGCAAGTGTGCATGAATTTTTCGGTTATGTTAGTGCACAGACCGCAAAGAGAAAAACGGTTAACTCTTATTTGCGAGCTCTGTTAGTTATGCATTAATTAAATTTTTATAACAAATATAATCAAAATCCGTCAAAATATTTTAATCTCTTCCGTTACCCAAGAACAAAACATGATTTCCAAGGAATGAGACATACTATAAATGAAAAAACTATCCTAAGAAGCATCTTACGTGAATTCAAATGCAGTTTTGACCAATTCACTTTAAAATAGTATTCATTTATTTCGGTTTTGTAGCACAGTGCTATTTGCGTATTGTTATCACAATAGTCGATGTTGGAAAAAACCTAGTACCTCTGTACTATTTAATTTGACCTTTAATCGCAAATATGTTATCAGTGCGGTACGTTATTTGGGTTACTAGTCGTCGCTTTCCCTATATTACATTCATATAAAGATCATTTTAGTTTCATTGTGTACATGTGTACATAAAGCAATAAACTGGTATAAAACGTGACCACGTATTCATATGAGATAAGAGGAGTCAGGACATCTAACCTGCTGTAGCGACGATAACTAAGACGCGATCTTTCATTTATAAATTTTTGAACAAACATTTGCCCGTCATATGCAACCAATGCAACCAACCGAAAGTCTTTACGCCCAGTTTGATGCGTCTAGTAACTAGAGTTTAGTTTTAGAAGATATGCGATCAAAAAGTCGAAGGGACAGGTATAACAGGTATAACAAGCACACGTTATATTTGGACAAGAAAATTTTAAAATATTGAATATTTTAGTTTCGACAAAACTCCAACACACAAATTAAAAAAAAAAAATAGAAGCAAAAACAATTTGATGCTTTCATAACCTTTACAGTAAGTTTAAAATGGTGTACCTAGCAAATGTAAAGATCTTAAGCATATGTATGTTTAGACTTATCCCTAAAAGTGGGAACATATGATTTTATATTTTATCATTTTAAGTTGTGAGAAGAAGTTTAAGGAGCGCTAGAATAGAGTGGACGATAAGTCCAGGTTTGCACGGCCATGAATAAGTCAAACTGATAATATTTTGAAAAGCTTTGAAAGCACCCATAAAAATTTAAAATCAACTGATTGTAATGAAAGTAATGATTAATTGAAAGTCACCGCACGCAGTAAACGCAAAAAAAAAAAACGGGCCCTGTAACTTGACTTCCCTACGTCTGCCATTTTTACAAATTTTATAGAGGTCAACTAACACTATAATTTAAAAGTAATTGTACATAAATCAAAAGCTATTAAATTTTTGGCGGTATTTGACCCATATGTGACTCGTGTTAGATATATCTTAACTAATGATCGTCGAAAGAGTATTCGGTTATAGTGTTACTGAATGTTCCGAAAACTCTGGTGCATCACATCGTTAAACGCTGTCAAGTGCAGGTGCTTTCCGTAACATTAAAATTTTTCCTGTATAGGTTTAGCCAATAATAAACTAAATAAACAAATTTATAAAAAAATAAATTTTAGTGATGTGCACTACCACACCGGTGTGAGTTACAATTAAGTCGCATTGGGCATTGAAAATAAACATTTTACTTGAAACTTATATGAGAAGACTTCTCATGCGTTCTGGAAGAAAAACAAATATTATAATATTAGGGATTGAAAGTTCCAATGAACTTTTTTATTTTCCTAGCACGTTTATGTTGCTATTTTGCATATATAATTTTGTTCCAAACCCTGTTTTTTTTTGTTGTTACATACGATTGAATGTATTTGCAAGACCTATTCAAAGATACATCATGGTAAACATGGTACACAAGATTAAGTTGCAATTGAAATCTGATATTTGTTGTGCTTTTTCTGCCAAATTATATGATTTGGAAAAATAAAAAATCTAAAATAATTGTTTCTTAGTTTTAATATTAGTGTTAGGTTGTTTTATAGGACTAACACACAAATAAACTATTTCCTCACCTTAATAAAATTTTAAAAAACTATAACTTTGATGCCTAGATTAAATAAAAATATTAAAAACAAGAGAAAACAGTAATTTCAGTGGAACCAAAATTCTTTTTAGTTTTTTATATATAGTTCCTTAAATTTAATAATATTCAATACTACATCGGTTTGTTTTTATACAGTATAAAGTTTTATTAATAAAAAAACGTCACACCTTAGTCGATTTAGCTTTTGTACAAAGTGGGTATAAGTCAAAACAATTGTTATTTTCTAAACATATTTTTGTTAAAATAAACGAGACATTTTTTTTTTAAAATAAACGAGACATTTTTTTTCTTAGAAGCATTATGTTGATGTAAAACAAATGTCTATTATCTAAATTTATAAGGAAAATTTTATACAACACGAAAAATGTATGTATGGATGGATATATGTATTTCTCTTACGGCTAAACCGTTTAACCAATTTTGGTATAGAGATAGAAGGGACGATGGAAAAGAACATAGGCTACGTTTTAACAAAATTGGAGGGGGGTTGCCCCACTCCCAATATAAGATATAATTAAAATTTGTCATATCTTTGCATCCATTTAAGGTATAGAGAAAGGAACAGGAGAAGTAAACCTGTTAAGTTTAGTCAAAATCGGAGGGGTTGATACCCCACCCCATATATAAGCGATAATCAAAATTTGTCATAACTTTGCATCCATTTAAGGGACAGAGATGAACTTTGGCATACATGTTAAGAAGATCAGAAGTAAACTTGTTAGGATTGGTCAAAATCAGAGGGGGCGATGCCCCAAAATAATAAGCGATAATCAAAATTTGTCATATCTTTGAATTCATTTAAGGTACAGAGATGAAATTTAGTATACATGTTAATAGGATCAAGAGAAGTAAACCTGTTAAAATTGGTCAAAATCAGAGGGGTCGATACTCCACCCTCATATAGTTTCAGAACTAAGGCAAAACTTCGTCCGCGGGTGAAGCTAGTATTAAAATAAAAAAGAAAGAATGCTGCAGTCGTGTGTGTTCAACTGCGAGAAGCCCTGTACTCGATTTAAAAATGTATGGTGCATATATTCCTACATTGATTCTTGTGAGATATTTTGTTGGTATTAGGATAAGATATTCTAAATTTGTAATTTAAAGCTAAATTAAACCACAACAAAAAGAATCTTCCACAAAACTCCATGAAAGGGGACATAATAATATGTGAGCTAACGTAACGTAAGTTACATTTTTAAGTTAAATTTAGGTTTTTTCACTGAATTCAAATAATCTGAAGAAGGAATATAAGAATCTAAGTTTGCAAACTTGAAGGCTATGTCTCTAATATTCTCCAAGGTCGCGATTTTCATACAGACAGGCAGAGAATATATATAATCAAAGTGGTCTGTCTCGCATCTTTCCGCATGTTACATATATATGCACAAATTTACTATACCCATTTTCACTATGGTTACAGGGTATAAATTCGATTTGGGGTTCGAAAAATAAATGTATGAATTTTGTATATAAATATATCAAATAGTTAAAAAGCAAAGGTTGATAAGCGCAATAAAATATATCGGTAAATCATAATTTTTAAATTTGCCGAGGAAATCCTGTATTTTTTATAATTAAACTGGTAAGTTCAAGAATTTTTATTTTTAATGAAGAGCAACTATTCCATAGACAAACAAACACAAAGCGGTTGAATACCAGCCATGCACTGAAAGGAGCGGATCCATGATAGTTTATGGGGTCTTTCAAAATACATATAGTGTGTCATAACACAATATAATGTGTCAGAAAAAAAAATAAAGTAAATCTATACATACATATAATAAAATCGTCAAAAAATCACGTCAAAAAATTGGTATGGATTTTGCTTTAGAAATATATACGTTGGAAAAGAACATAGGCTACTTTTTGTTAAAAACTGAAGCGCTGCCACACCCCCATATAAGCGAAAATAAAATTTGTCATATCTTTGCATCCATTTAAGGTCCAGGGATGAAATTTAGTATACATACATGTTTATAGGATCGGGGGAACTATTCCTATTAAGTTTGTACAAAACTGGACTATGACCAGCTGCCATATACATAAGCAATATACAAAAATGATCATATCTTGGCATGCATGTGAGGTACAGAGATGCAATTTGATATATATGTTAATGGGATCGGCATAACTAAAACCATTAATGTTGGTCGCCCCATACAAGCGACATACAAATTTATCATATCTTTACATCCGTTTGAGGTTCAGAGATGAAATTTGGAGTGCATGTTAATAAAATCAGAAGTAGAAACTCTATTAATTTTTAGTTCGAAGTTCAGAGATGAAATTTGGTATACAAATTAATGGTATCGAAAAGAGGATTCCCATTAAGTTTGGTCAAAATCGGATTTGGCGATGTCGCGCTCCATATACGAACAATAAGAAAAAATTAAGTATAATAGGAGCTTTCTTGCAAAATATAGAGGTTAGAAAGTTTTAAAACATCATGCCTTAAAAGAGGCGTCGGACACCCCATTAAGAATACGAGTAATCAGCATAACAAAGGCATGCCATTTAATACATCACCGTGTTTCTATGTGTATGCATGTCCTCTATTCCCAGTCTTTAACATTTTGGTTTAAAAGTTGTTATGTAGACCAGCAGCAATACACTGTTAGAATAACCGCGATACGACCAGTGACCAGGTCACCCTTTACAAAAGTGAATCCAACAACGTTTAACATTATTATAAATTGTTGAGCCATAGATATCTTTACTGTCTAGCATTTTCTTGCTAAGCAAGTACAAATATTAGTATTTCTGAGCCAAGCACACAGAATTTTTATATTGTTTTTTTTTTTTTAAACGTATGTTAACGTAGATACAAAATAACAGAACCAATTAATGTCCCGAATTCCCTTTATCATCAAAAACACCGGTCCGGGATAAATAACTCTCTTTACAATTGTAAAAAAACAGACGGAAACATTGATTTATATAGTTGGTATACGATTTAAAATTTCATTAGAAATGTATAAAGACATCGGTTTCACTGTTTATATATTTTTATATTATTTGGTCAAAGTTCCAACATTTCTGATAAAAATAGTACAACGTGACTGCAAAAAGAAATATATATAATTAGAAGGCCGCTAATTCAAGAAATGTACTATGTTCAAATATCCTAAATGCAAAATATACGCACAAAAAAAATATGTATATGCATATTTGTACTGTGCAAAGTGATCAGACAGATACACAATTTCATTTAATTTGACCATGAAAAGTTTTCCAAGCAACGATATTTATACAGGCGTAAACTAAATAAAAAAAAATCGAAACACATGTCTCCGTTGCTCTTCATTTCAATGTTATTCAAAGTTGTTGCAATTGTTTTTCGCTCCTTATGCACATCTTTTTCAATGTAAATGTTAAAAATTTAAAACATAGGTCACTAAATTACAAGACATTACAATCAAAACTATATATGTAAGTGAATTATCGCAAATCCTTAGAATAAATAATTTTCGGTAGAAGTCGATATGACACTGTGACCCAGACGCCTAGTTCAATCGATTTTTGGGTCCACAAATGGCCGAAGGTCAACAATAAAACGGAATGACAAAAAGCAATATTGGCAACACTAACATTAAAAAGAACTACCGAAATAAAGACTAAAACTCACCTGGCGTATGGTTATCTAACATAGACAGTCAATAGAATCTGTAATGTTTGTCTTTGCTCTGCTGTAGTTGTTTCGAATGTTGTTCTAGTTCAATGTTGACTCGTATTGGTGCCCGGCTGCTTGCTGCTCAAATTTTAAAAATATACGTATGCATAAACATATATGTCCATAAATAAAATTATTAATACACACGCGCTGTCCAAACGGCAGAAATTTTTATTTTAATTATTGCCGTTGAGCGCCTACAACACGTTTGTTGACGAAAACTCGAACGACTTCGATTAATGCAATACAATCGAAGTCGAAAATCGATATTGATAATCGAAATCGGTCCATAATTGACGAAGAAATCGGTTAATAAATGCGATGGTGGTTGGACTTCAAAAATTATTTTGATTTCAACATTTATTTATTTAAATGCGCGATCTGCTAAATAGTTGCTGGGACATGACAAATTTGGAATCTATTTTATATGTGAGGGTGGAGTAACACGCCAATGAATTTTAAAATAATATGTGGTTCAAACGCCAATATTTAAGTAAAAACATCAATTCTGTATAACGCTCCGCAATCGTTCTATCCATATCGAAGCATAAGCAACCCTTATAAAAATGATGATATTGCTCCGACTATAAATACCAATGTTATTATTTATGTTGGTCCTGTTTCCGTTTTCTGCTACTAAATATCCGTGTTTGCCTCCATTCTTTTCAAATTGGAGAAGAAGCCGGTGCAAAAAGGAAAAACTGCAAAAGAGCGGAGCAAAATAAATATTAAGTTGATTTTAAGAATAAAAAACGGTTTTAATACAAAAACGTCTTCTATATAAGCACATTATTGAAGTGAAACTGCTGCACAAAGTGGATTCAAGTTTCAAAATATTCACCAGAGATGTGTTCAATAATGCATATGGGCATTTCTCTAACGTCGAATTCGACGTTCGTACGCATTCAAATTGAAAAAAAACATATGCCAAAACATTATTTTATTTTGACAAAAGGTGAAACTTATAGCTCTTGATTAGCTCTATAATTAATGTTTGTTGCATTCCATCTGCCGCTAACGGCCACTCTCTGTGATCGGTCCTCCAGCTATTGCTCAGTAGCCCTCAGGGATGGACACGACCACCAATACAGAGAGGAATAGAATATAACAATAAATTTATATTTCTAATACACTTACCGTATTAGGAATGATATCGCTGTGAACTGTTACAAACAAACGTACTCGTTGTATAAACAAATGAATAGGTTGAGACCAATGCTGTTGAGTGTCTCAAATACCCATCCCTATTTTATGTCGCATAGGGTTCAGATACTAACATTCCGTGTATCCAGCTCGTTCAAGCGCCCCGCCATTCACAACAAAACTTTACATGAATTTCATATTATGTACACTTAGATATATTCATCTCTATCCTAATCTTATAATATATTTAATTATAAATTGGAAGAAATGAAACTATGACTACAAATACTAATATTAACAAACATCTTCTTACACGTAAATAAAGAGTTTTTGAATAATAAGTTTTTGTTATAGATTTCTGATGAGAGGGGAGAGGGAAATTTAAAGTGTTACCTTGTTCTTTGATTTTATGTTGGTCTCAGACGCAAACTTTGATTAAACCCAACCTACCTATCCTACTTGACCGCTCATGTTTAAATAG
>JAWNNP010002480.1:0-193469 GCA_035044805.1 Leucophenga maculata | reverse complement strand
CCCACCGGCTGTTTGCTAACCGAAACCGAGAGGTCCCACCCGACCCTAGTTCACCAACGCAAAGCCCAAGCGTATCGTATGGAAGAAAAGTCGTTACATTTTTAACTGTGTTGTCATTATACATTTGGCGGTTTTCATAGTTATCGATTTATTACATATTTGGCGCCCATCAAGGGCCTGAATGATAAATGTCCATTGCATATTGCGACAATTTTACTTCGGTCAGCTTGTAACGACGAGAAATACGAAGATGAAGAAGAGCGCAAAAATAAATAGAAGAACAATAATTTTATTGAATAGCCATTCACGTTACAACGGAAACGTTTTGAAAACTGCTAAAAGGCTTACTTGGTAATTGAAGCAGTTTTGTGATTAAAAGTTATTTTAAGATTGGTTTTAACAAAAACATTAGCATCCTACCTTCTTTAAAATTAAGTTCCAAATTCTAGTTAAATGATAATTTATTAATTAAAACATATTAAATGTCGAAATATTTTGTTCTAGATTAGTCAACAATTGAACTACCTACCTGTTTACAAAATTTTTTTAGATGTATGTTAAATAAAAATGCTGACTAAATATCCTTTTGCAAGACACTCGGAAATGACAATTGTGGAAAAGCGAAATTCAAGCGTAAGTTGCATGCTTGATTGTTTGAGTAACCATAAACACAAAGCATACAACAACGAAAATTCGTTCATAAAGTAAATAAAATATTCTAAAAAGATATATGTATGTAGATCATGAAACAACTCTTTACTTTATTAAAACTAAAGATATGTCCAGGAATGCTAAAAAGTTATCTCAATTTATCAATTTATTCAATGCAATCTTTGAATTGCATGGAATAATTGAGTAATTGAATTGCTACTGAAAACTCAACTCAAATAGTTGTTTTACTTATATCGTCTGTCCGGGATACTGGAAATACCAGTAAATCTCAAGTTGAAGGAAAACAATATTAAATAAATACATATATAGAAAACAACGTATGCTGTAACTCAATGGTTATAGTTGTAGAATGAAATATAATTTTTTATTTACTGTTCTCTTAATTTCATATAAACAAGTCTGAATTAAAAAGAAAAAATTAATTTAATATCATTAAGTTACTTTCTTCGATATAAGGCGAATAGAGAAGAAATACAATAATCGGTAAATGAGACAGTTAAATTTGTCCTGTTGGCGCGATATTTGTAATTATTTATGGTGAGTGGCAAGTAACAAAGAAGAAGAGTATTTAATGTAGTGCCAATTTTACCCATGGAGCAAGCTACAGACTTTTCAACATTTGTTATAAATTTAAATCAGTCACCCAGGATTAATGTTAAACTACAAGAAAACAGTACACGACGCCTTGAGCTGTTCGTCGACGGAGTGCCCGTAGACGGTAGCCACCAGCTTGATCTAAATGTGATAACAGAGTTGATCGACACCGTTTGTAAGACGTCGTGCGATAGTGACTCAGAATTGTACATCTGTTTGACAAAAGCCATTACTGGTCAGCGCCTGGAGAACTTGAACGCACAACAGTTACACCGCTTCATTGCATTGCTGCAAATAAATGCAGTTCGTGATGACGCTGTTGCAAATGACAGGGGTGAGGAGCGCAAAGCGGTGACATTACATTGTTTACATGCTCTGTTGCAGACGCAGCCGAAAGTAGCTCAGCGTTATTGGGAGCAGCTTTTTCATCCGCAACATTCTAAAATATTACAACGCAGCGGACTATTTACTGCTGGATCTTGTGAGTATAAGGAATCTGTAATTTCTGTGCTTGCGTGCTTGAATGCTACTTTGAGCGCGTTTTCAGAGACGCAGCTTTCAGAGCGGCAGGAAGAACTGTGTCGACTGGTAGCAGATGAGTTGTTACGAAAGTATTATGAAGGAGTCTGGACTGCAGCAGCGGTAGCATTGACGATGTCAAAGCCATTAATAAAAAAAAAAGTGAGGCTTATTGCTCCATTGCTAATGTATTCGCTGCAGCTACTGCAAAAAATTTGTGCACAGTGTGTTGACTATGCGCGAACAAATGCAGCTCGTCTATTTGGCCTATCAAAAGAATATTTGCAATACGGGATCAATAATCGTGTACAGCTAACGTTGCCTCAACCGATAAATATGACACAACAATTGTTTTACGACTCTGGTTCGGATGCTGAACCCGAACCATTGAGAAACGGTGGCGGTAAGGTAGCAAAGCTTCGAAAGCCTCGCGCAGTTGTAAAGGGACAGCGACGACAGCAAGCACAGTCGGAACAGCAGTCGCAGGATGCACAACAACAAGCAGGTCCGATAGTTAATATATTACAGCTGGGAAACGATATTCACATTAGTACAAGTGAATCTGAGCTATCTTCCAGCGATAATGAAGCACTACATGCTCAAGGTTTGCTACAGGAACGTCATCGGCGCACGAAAGTGCGTTTGGCTGCAATTGCTCTACTGGGCACAGTAGCACGTCAGCAGGAACGTCGCGTGCTCTATGGGTATTGGCACGCACTTTTTCCCAGCACCGATGTTGACAACGAAGAACGTTGTGACATACTCTATATCGGATATAGCGATCCCAGTGTACACTGTCGTAGCGCATCGTTGCAGGTGGCTGCACAGCTACTTTTTGGATCCAAAACATTTCTCACTAAAGCGGAAAGCGAGAAAAGATGCGGGGCTGTCTCATCCTTTATACCATTCGCTGTCAGTTTGGCGCTTTCTGTTCGTTGTATGTACCGCACATTAAGCATTATATTGGCCAGTGAGTCAGCATTGCCGGTGCTAACACAAACTTTAAAATGCCTTGCCGTGCTCATACAAGCCACACCGTTTGAACAGCTCGATATGGGCTTTGTCTGTGAGTTTGTACCCTACGTTAAAGCACTGACATCGTCTCGTGATTGCACCTTGCAGGTATCCGCACTGATGGTAATGGAGTTTCTTGTAGCGAAGCCTGTGTTAACCGAGGAGATTGCCTGTCTCGTTGGCCTGCCAGCCCCATTGTTAAAGACGACAAAGTCGGCAGCTACCTTACCTGATGGCGTGCGAAACCATGCCAAACCCTTAAAACACAATTCATTAAGCGACGAAATCATCGATATAGATAAAGATGATGTGGAGGTTAATGAATCCGATGACAATTGCGATGATTATAATGTCATTTCAACAGCATCAGCGAATGTAACTCACAAATTCCATTTATGTCAGCAGCAGCAGATCCCAATGACTTCCAAAGTAATCGAATCAATGCAACAAAACAATCCGATCCTTACCAAATCGCACGAGGACTCTTACCAACAGTGTCAAGAGCAAACAAGTTCAATATTACAAGAAAAACAACAACAGATGGTAATAAATTCTAAACGTATTGTGCGCACATCCTGGCTGCTACGACGTGTACTTGATAACTTAGATTACGATCCGAACCAATCAACACGCGTACCACCCACACCGGTGCGCATTGAAAGCCTGCAGGTGTTAGTCGCAATGTCAAAGCATTTCGCACTCTTTGAGGATCAATTGCCACGAGTCTGCAGGGCACTTCAATGTTCTCTCGAGGATGCCTTACCGGATGTACGGCTCTATGCTGGACGTTGTCTTGATGCACTAGCCTATCAACTTAGCCGCTATGTATTAGAAATAGATACAACAATGCTTAACTTAACCGTAGCTAATTCTGATTTAACTGAAAATGCTGAAGCAATTACTTATTTCGTTAATTTTTGGACACACATGCTGCCTGTCATTTACGCAACTTACATGGATGCTCGGCAGTTGGATTTACCAGCGCTTAAAGTATGCTTATGCGATGCGATCTCAAATATGGGCGTGACCATCTACGAGCGACTGCCGTGTGCACAACAAACATATTTACGTGCATTTCTTTCTGGCAGCAGCAGTGAAGACACTGAGGATATGGGCGTCCGTGCTGCAGCAGTGCGTGCTCTGGCTGTTTTCGTGCTATTTTCTACATTAAAAACGGATTTGGTATTTGTAGAGAACGTGGCCGAGCTAACGCTGAGGCTTTCGACAGATTCCAATTTAAATGTGCGCATTAAGGCCCTCTGGTCTCTTGGTAACATCAGCGATGCTCTTATTAGCCGCTCCATTACTAACGCTTCCACCATTTCAACCAGTAATATTCACAACACCACAGAACAGTTACAGCAGCCATTGGAGCGTATTTCGGACAACCTTCTGCGGCGACTTATACAAAGCGCCTCAGAAGCCTGTAACGATAATGATAAGGTACGGGCCAATGCTGTACGATCCTTGGGTAATCTATTGCGCTTGATTACTGTTGAACAGCTTGATGAATTAAATTGCCGCCAGATGATGCAGCATGCTATTGCCAAACTAATTGATTGCATACGTGCGACGGGAAATGCCAAAGTCAAGTGGAACGCCTGCTACGCCATCAGTAGTCTAATGCGTAATCGGGCGCTCTTTATTGCTACCGAACGCTACAAGGACCTCTGCTGGCAGGGATCGCTTTATCCGGCACTATGTCAGATCATTGTGCGACATGCTAATTTCAAGGTGCGTATTAACGCAACTGGTGCTATTCTCAACATTGAACAGCGAAACGATTTTGGTACACATTTTGAAGCCTTCTGGTCAGCACTAGTTGCTGCTATTGAGCAATCGAACAACATGGACAATTACTACGAATATAATCATCGTGATAATCTTCAAGAGCAACTGTGTCTGGCCATTGCACACGTTCTGGTACGTGCAAAAAGTGATGATTTTCCACAATTAAGAAAACACCTTTCGGAGCGTATAGAAATTGTACGCAACACTTGGGTGCGTGTGCTGCATCGCATGGTACCCGAGAAATCAGCGCCGCTTCTTGCTTGCGAGGTGCAATTGTTGGCGCGCCTAAAAGAATCGACAGTAAATCAAGACAATGGATCGCGAACTTCACCACTAAGCAAGGAGCAACGTTCGGCTGTAGTTTTTATTGCTGAGGCCTTTAGAATGCAGTAGTGCGTGTTAATGTAAAATCTCACATTTATTTGTTTGTTTTTGTTATTCACATACATATTTTTAATTATACAACATTTACATTTTATACGAGCTCAGTAATAAAGAAATAACCCATTTGAAAACATTTATTAAATTCATGGGTTTGCAATGGGACTATAAGGTTTACTGCGTGCCTGGAGGGTTTTATCATCCGGACAAAATTCTGCTAGCCTTGTGTTATTCCACAACTGTTTTTAAAGAAAATAAAAAATTATTCAAAATGTTTGAAGAATGCATTGCACGCCCATGAAGCGATGAAGCCGCTGGAAGGTACCACTTCCATATAAATACCTTTTTAATTGGTATTATATTGTAAACTAGCTGCTTCTCTGCGGCATTGTACATGTTGTACTGCTACATATTGAGCATAAATAGGTTTCATACATTGCATTCCATGCGTGCGTCGCAATGACTGTTTTATTATAGCCTTTACCCAAATAGACTAGGGTATAATAAGATTTTACGCATGTATCAGGCAGAAGATGACATCAGACATCATAATGTTAACATATTCTCATTATCATCGAAAGCTGAGACAATGTAGCAATGTCCATCCGTCTTTCTACTAAAATTAAAATCAGAAACTATAAGAACTAGAGACTTAAGTTTCGAATCATTGAAATCATCCATAATGACATTCATAGTAATCAATAATTATTTTACATTTGGATGTCACTTGCACCTGGAATCATGGCAGACATCCAAACATCATTTTACTTTTTTTGTTCTATTTTTCAAAGACCCTTAATATTTGGGACCACGTATTTGGAAAAACCAAAATTTTACTTTTTAGGCTTTTAGTTTTTCTTTTTCGATTTCTTAAATAAATGCTGAAAAATGTTTATAGTAAAAGGGCCGTATGTAATTAATACGTACCTTGAAACATTTTAGCCATCGATAGATCAAGTACTTGATAATTATTTCGTTCATTTTTGGACAAACATGCCTATCATTTATGGAACTTACATGGACGCTCGGCAGTTGGATTTACCAGCGCCTAAAATTTGTTTGTATATATACATACATGTATGTATATATATATATCACCGAGATTGAAATATTTCAATTCGAATTTTACAATATTTGATATATCAGACACTGATACTCTGCTATGTATCTTTGTGTTTTTCTTATATGAGAACATGTATCTACATAAATTTCTAAATTTCCTGAAATCTGCTGTTACCTTCTACTCATAAGGTAGGTTTCAAAGTTTATTTTAACTTTTGCGTTAGGTTTTGAAGAAACTAGCAATTATAGCCCAGCATACTTTCCTGATCACGCTCTTCCCGCTGTTCCCACAACGGCTCTGTCCGATAAGCACACTTTCCCTACTCGAATTATAACATCACCTATTCATCACACTCTCCTTCCCGGTCGATCACCCTATCGTGACACACCTCTTAGACAACCGCCTATCACAATCACACACTGAAACTTAACGCAGGAGATTGATATGACTCATATGAAATATACTAAAACTATTTGAGAATTTTCTGCATGATTGTCAGAATTATGTCAATTATAATTTTCATAAAAATTCTGGATCGCGATTATCATATTTTAGAATTTTATCTTTGCGTTGTCACTTTTAATTGTAATTTTTAGATGTTTGAGAATTTGTTCAATGAAATATTCGGAAATATGCTATATGCGACTCTAGTGTAAATACGACATAAAAGCTGAGCATAAACTTTTTCGTCTACCCCATCAGATAACAACGTATCCTTCGAGATTAATAAATCAAATTTTAATATTATAGATAAATTGTATTAAATGAACGATTCAACGAAACTACAAAAGGCAATCATTTTTTTTTTTTAGTTTTTATAAGTACATTTTTTGTTTTTAATTAAGTTAACATTGGTACAAATTAAAAAAAAAAAAAAAAACAATTAAAAAATTCGTTCTGAATTTCCTATATAAATGTAGCTAAAGTAATATGGATGGACATTGTGTGCTGAAGTTGATATCTAATTCATAATTTGTTTATACAAAAACTTACTTGATCCGATACATGCGATGGGTTTACTTAAAACGCTCCGTTCGAAATTTATAAAATAATTAGGATTTATGTAGTATTCAAAATCAATTTATATAGTCATCTATATGGGTACACATAACTCATATAGTACATATTTGCAAGTCCACTGCGCATATAAACAATAAGAAAGCGAATCCAAAAAAGTTATTTTATTATTCTTGCTAGCGGACCCGGCCTGCATTGCTACGCCCCTCTTTGTCTTCATTTTTTGTTAATTATAGTCTAATTTTACAATATTTGATTTATCATGACATGCTATTTTTAATTGACGAACGAACGCCATCTACTAAAAGTAATCTGAAGTAACGATTCCCATACAAAATAACCTATTTATAAATTTTTGATTTATCAGCTTAACTTTAGGGTTTTTCCATCCCTGTATTATAACAAACAAAACAAAACAAATTATTCAAATCGGTCAAGCGATACTAACGAACGGCGATTCATTAAAATCAGTCCAGTAGATTTCGAGAAAGTTTCGAGTTAGTTTTTTGATTTTCCTTTCATGCAGCGGTATAACTCACCCAAAAATGCAAATTATGAGCTCATACTTGCGAAAGTATACATTCCAGGTGGTAGAAATATATGGTAAAAATTTGAGATGAATACCTTTGGGGGCATTTTTTTCATGCTTAACATATTCTCTTTAGCGTTTTTAGTAAAATTAAGAACATAAAACGTAAATTGAATATATATTATCTGATGGAGTAGAATAGTCTATTTATCAAAATTAAAGAGCTCTATTCGTTACCCCAAACAGTCTACATCGACACGAGTTTTCATGCATATGTACTTTATAGTGCCTGCCCGCATTCATTTCCACAAACTTATTTACGCGACGGGTACAGGATGTAATACTTTTTTCAATTCTTTAGTTGTTGTTTTTATGTGTGGCAAAATCAAAGACTTGCAAGATGTGCTCACTTTTGCTCCACACTGAATGTTTGTATAAAAAAAATAGTAAAAATTTAAGTAAAATTTGACTTCAGCGCAACCGAATCTTTTAAGCCCTTCATACAAATTTTGAAATCGTATAGCCCACTTTAAACAAAAAGGTACATCCCAAGCAAATGTAATTTGTTTAAGTATTAGGCATCTACTCTATATTATAATAAAAAGTAGAAGCGTAACATGAACATTCTGATAGACTGCTTATACCGAAAAACATTTGTACCGGATTTCACCCGTGTATTCAAAAAAATTTTAACAAAACCTAGACAGACTAACAACATTGTCCCAACATTGACTCGGACCACTATCTTGTCGCAGCCAAGGTACGCACTAGGCTCAGAGTAGTGCATGCCGCACGTTCCAACATGCAACGAAGGCTAGACGTCGGCAAGCTGCAATCAGAGCAGACCGCCACAGCCTTCTCAAACACACTCTCCCGACTGCTCAGGGAAACCTCTCCGATTTCTCGAGATATATGTGAGCAGTGGACACATATTACCCGCTCCATAGATAGGGCTGCCAAGGATGTCATTGGTTATACAAAACCTGTGAAGAATTCTTGGTACGACGAGGAGTGTCGCAATGCTACTGCAGAGAAGAACGCTTCCTATCAGCGAACTCTGCAGTCGGGAGCAACTCGAGCTGTTAGAGAGCGATATCGAGAGAAACGGAGAGAGGAGAAACGCCTTTTCAGACGCAAGAAAAAGGAGCAAGAAAGGCGGGAGTTTGAGGATGTTGAGATGTTCCGTAACAGAAATGAAGCTCGAAAATTCTACCAAAAGGTCAAGCGTCTGACTGAAGGTTTTAAGCCCGGAGTAACTTTCTGTAAGGATGAGAATGGAAGTCTGGTAACGGATGAACAGGAATCACTGAGATTATGGAGGAGTCATTTCTCCAACCTACTCGGCGATGAAGCGCACAATACCGCCGAAAGAGAAATGACACCGGAACCACCAGTTAATGATGGCACTATTGTAGAGCCACCGGACTATTTCGAGGTCGATTCAGTTATTAAAGCTGAAAAATAACAAAGCGGCAGGCTCTGATGGGCTGCCAGCTGAGTTATTTAAGACCGGCGGCGAAGAGTTGGTTAGGAGTATGCACCAGCTTTTATGCAAGATATGGTCCGATGAACGCATACCCAATGACTGGAATCTCAGTGTTCTCTGTCCTATCTTTAAGAAAGGAGACCGCGCTGTTTGCGCCAACTACCGCGGAATAAGTCTCCTTTCCATTGGATATAAGACTCTGTCGGGCGTATTGTGTAATAGGCTGAAGCCATATACCGACTCACTGATAGGACGATATCAGTGTGGCTTCAGACCAAAAAGGTCGACCAGTGACCAAATATTCACATTACGCCAAATCTTGGAAAAGACCCGTGAGTTCAACAAAGACACTCACCACCTATTTGTCGATTACAAAGCCGCTTTCGACACGCCGATAAGAGCGAAGTTCTTCGACACCCTGTCTGCACTAGGTATCCCGGCAAAGATTGTCCGTCTTTGCTTGGCGACGCTATCTAACACACAAAGCGTTGTCAGGGTGGGGAAAAACCTCTCCGACCCCTTTCATACCAAGAGAGGTTTCAGGGCGATGCTCTATCGTGCGATTTTTTCAATCTCCTGATGGAATACATCCTACGCCAATGCCCGTACATACAGAGTATGTCGGGCTCGATCTTCCAAAAGGAAGTGATGTTGCTCGCTTACGCCGATGACATCGATATCATCGGCACGCAGGAACGGCGAGTCAGCAAGGCGTTCTCGGAGATTGAAAAATAGTCTCGGCTCATGGGTCTAGCGGTGAACGAGGACAAGACGAAGTACTTGGTGTCTTCTCGCACTCCGTCAATGCGTCTTGGACGGTCAGTGACGATGGAGAATTTCAACTTCAGTGTTGTAGAAAACTTCGTCTATCTCGGAACAGAGATCACCAGCAACAACAACGTCAGTCTGGAGATCAGGCGAAGAATCACGCTTGCAAACAGATGTTTTTTTGGGCTGAGCAAGCAAATGAGAAGTAAAGCCCTCTCTTGACGGACGAAAATAAAGATATATAAGACGCTGATACTCCCGGTCCTACTGTATGGCGCAGAGGCATGGACCGTGATTGAGTCGGATGAGACAGCGTTGGAAGTCTTCGAGAGGAAGATTCTTCGCAGGATCTTTGGTCCTATTAGAGTCGGCGACGAGTTTAGGTCCCGTATGAACCGCGAGCTGTACGAGCTATTCAATGAGGTTGACATAGTCCAGCGCATAAAATTCCAGCGGCTGCACTGGGCTGGGCACCTCATTCCAATGGATGAAAGAGCTACTTGGCATGGTTTACTTGGGGGGCCCAAACTTGATTGGTGGACGCCGACATAGAAGACGACCGGGCACTCGATGGAATGACCAGGTATGGAGAGATCTCTCCGTACTTGGCATTCAGAACGACTGGCGCCAGCGCGCACAGGATTATGGAGGCTGGCTCGCTTTCCTGGACGCGGCCATGACCGGTAGACGGTTGAAGGCCATTTAAGTAAGTAAGTAAGTAGACAGACTAACAAAAGCATAATAAACTTAACAACATCAACGATTCCTCCTTAAATGTTTAAAAGTTTATAGACATTGATAATACCCTTTCAGACTTATGTATGAAGGGAAAACAAAAGAAAACATCAACATTGAATGAATCGAAGCAACATTTTATACGAGACAATTACTGTTAGATGTTGATGGCGAAATTTCATCAAAGATTAAATTACGAGAAACACTATTTATATTTCAGGAAGTGGCAACACACTATTGTCAATAGGTAAAATCTGGCAGTACTAAAATAAGTTTTGACATTTTTGAGCATGAACGTACTCACAACGTTTTATGCACAAGCGCTATTTATGTTGTTTACAGTGAGTTAAAAAATCAATTTTGCCAAAAATTAAAATTTCAAGGGAAGGTTTTCGTTGGATTAGTTTTCACTACTTTCGACGTGGGTTATCTCAACAAGAGTGTGTCCATGAACTTAGTTCGCTGGTACGGTGAATTCAATGGTGGTCGTAGTTCGCTCAGCGACGAATTCCGTAAAGGCCCCTTAAAATCAGTTCTTATGCCATAAAACATCGATTCTGTGCGTAAACAGATAATGCGAGATCATCATGTGACATACCGTGAAACTGAGGCATACTTAAACATTAGTTTCAACAGCGTATATAAAATTATGCAGGAACAACTTGCCATAAAAAAGGTTTTGTTGGCGTTGGATTCCGCATAATTTGACAATCGCTCAAAAAAAGCATCGTGTGGATTGGTGCAAAGAAATGCTAGAAAAAATACGATCGCGGTACTTCAAAAGACGTTTATAAGATCGTCACAGGTGACGAATCATGGATATATGCGTATAAATCGGAAACAAAACAACTGTCGACCGTGTGGGTGTTCCAAGACGATCCAAATCAAATAAAAGTTGTTCGCGCATGAAACACTACGAAATGTCGCCGAATGGGTCATGTGGCCAGTTTCGCTTGAGCAACGTAGGACGGTCAATTCTGAATCGTACGCGGCCATTTGTTTGCAGGAAGTCTTCAGAGAAATTCGTTAAATCAACCGCCGAAGACGAATCACCCTCCACCATGGGTGATGGGTCATCCGCCGTACAGCCCTGATTTATCACCCAATGATTTCTTTTTATTCCCAAACATCAAAAATAAACTGCGTGGTAAACGTTTTTCGTCGCCCGAAGAAGCTTTTGATGCGTTCACAACCCATGCTTTGGAGGTGCCTCAATCAGAGTGGAAAAAGTGCTTCGAAAATTGGTTTGAGCGATTGCAATCGTTCATAAATTTTCATGGAGAATATTTTGAAAAACAATAAAGCTGTTTTCATTTTAAAATGTTTGTTATTATTTGCTATTCCCGAAATATAAATAGTGTCCCTCTTAGTAATGGAAAGGATTAACACCAGATTTAAAATCGAAAAAAAATGGTAAACTATCAGTTGAAAATATAGCTATTTGAATTTTCGAAATATGTACATCTTTACAAACAGTGAGTCAAATACTATGTGTAAAAGGCATAAGTAGAATAATTTAGAATTAACTAATTAAAATTTTTATAAAACTCCAGTAACAATTTATCAAAAATTGTTATAGTTACATAATAAATCTTGGCTTGGTCTACTAAAATAGTTGCTCTTCTAGGCTTTTGTAATTTTAATAAAATTTTGTTTTTTTTTCTAACTGTAAAAAAATTAAACACTGTGACTATATCCTAATTACTAAATTGTTTCTTGGTGCGGCTAAAATTAATCTACTTTTTACGGTCTTGCATTATGTCTGTTACTTTTCGCATATACGGAGGAACGCATGTGCGTTTTCGTTCTAATTCATTTTCACTGTCGCCAAAAAGCGAACGTTTACCGCCGGAAACTATATCATTCATGACTTTCAGATCCTAAACAAGAGAATAAAAAAGTGTGAGTGTTAAGCATGAAATAGAGTGAAATGGAAAACCTCACCTTAGCTGGGCTTTTGCAGAATTCGTAGGTAAATTGATTCGGCGACTGCTGTATACCGTTTTTAGCCATTTTCGTTACATAGAAATTTTGTATTTGCGTTACCTGCTTGGATACTGTTTGCCGCTCTTGAGGATGTGGTGACAACAGCAACTCACTTTTCTATAAAGTCAATATAGTCGAGTTAAAAGTCAATTATCACAAGCGACTATATATTAACACCTTACCGTAATATTACCGTCGCGAAATTTCATTGAATATTTCTCCATTTGTGGTACGTAGATCGTATTGTAGAAGTGTATGATATCCATATATTCCGACTTACCATTCTCATTTTTCTTACAAAACACATTTCGGTATATCATACTCGTGGCTTGCGGTTGATTGCGATACAACCTCATGATGTCGCTAAACGTTTTGTTTGATACTCTGGTCACCTATGGATATTTGTGTTTATCAATATACTTTAAACAATGTTATCACATTTGCCTCAACTATCAATTGTAGCCCGACCTACCTTAATAAAGATATATATTGCACACATTAGTATTTGATCCAGATGACGATCGCACATCAGTTTAGTACGTTGGGTTATTGAATACTCAAACATTGTCCATATTTTATCCATTGTACTTGAGTCACTCATACTAAGCTCGGTGCATAGTTTCGACATTCTCAACCATGCTAACTTGTAAAACTACAACAAAATATAAAAATAACTAATTGAGTATAAACAAATCAGATATATTAGTTAACCTTTCTCAGAAATATGTGTAATGGTCCAGTGCGTTTCGGTGTTTCAGTTGGTTTGCTCGTTGTAGGTTGCTCCTCTCGTTGTGTCAAAGGCACTTCTGCAACACTATTAGCTGGACTTATCGCATTAAAAAGATTCCTCTTAGCTGCATCACTAACAACCAACTGCTGTGGTGGAGTGCCACGTCCCGGTGTTGCATTAAAGGTTTCATATGCAGTTGTATTCGGTGAATGGGCTACGTAAAAAAAATTACATTAACTCTGGTATAAACTACGCTTTACATCAAATACTACATTGTATAGTAACTGTAAAGTTTAACCAAAAATAAAGTTAAAAAAGTAAACATCATCTGCGGTAGAACTGAATATTTAATACTCTTTACACACATATACAAAATTACTGTTGAGTCTTCAAACGCTACAACGATAACTTCAAGCACAAATTCCTTTGCAAAAATATAATACTATTCAATGAAACGTAAATGTAGGTTATGGACTAGTATGGGCGCTTCCACGACAATTGACTGGACATGTTCTTTAGTATCTGAATGTTACTAGTTAATCATAGCAAAATACATCAGTGAGACTTGGGTTATGGTAGTGGCAGTCCCGAAAAGTGCGCGTAGCAAACAAACAAAAGTAATTCGATACCAAACTGTGCAACAATTGAAAACAATTTGTGCTAATGAACCAATTATCTGCATCGCACACATTTCACATTTCTGGATTTATGTCAACAACCTACAAAACAAATGTCTATCAGCTGTCTTAGTATCAAGTGTAAGCAAGTATATATCTATTTCCTCTGAGCGTATTTTTTTCTTAACTGGCTGAGCAAATGAATTACGACGCTGAGCAATTTATGTTAAATCCTTGTCTTTTAAAATCAAATAAAACCACATTTTAACGATGTTAAAACGAAGTGATGAAAGCCTACAAGTCAAAGAAATTTTCTAATAGTTGTAATGTCCTAAAAAAATTTGTGTCGGGCGGCACCTAGAGAATATGCCACACAAATTTAGGTCCTATAAGTAAGTAACCATTTTTCTCAGACGGATGAACATGGCTAGATCGGTTCTTCTCTTCTTGTTGTTTAGAAATATGTTAATACTTAATGTGATCTTTGATATTTGTTTTGTTACATGCATTTCGACATTTCAACAACAGGATATGAACAGCTTACATATATTTTCTATTGCAGGGTATAATAAATTTAATATGACAAAAAAAGATATCGTAGTTCGACTTACTTGACGGAATTGCGTCCGGCGATACCTCTCTCCATGTGGGCAGCGGTGTGTCGGAAAATATTTTACGAACAATATCCCAAACTGGCGATGTACTCAACCATGCTAACTCCTCGAGACACGTCTCTTCAATTGCGTTTAGGTGCTTGACAAGCTCACGCGTCAGCACGTCATGGTGATGCAACACAACGCTCTCTATTATTTTGAGAAAGTGAAACGCGCTAATATGAAAGCATCTCAGTATCCAGGGAAACTTTTGTTGTGAGCCATAAGCTTCAAGCACCAGTCCGACACAGCACGACATCAATGTCTTGTTGAACATGTCTTGCTTAAGCATGCTTTTGAGATCAAGATTTGGTTTCATGCGATATTCAGCCTGTACAATGTTATCCAATAAATAGTAATACAGCGACATGGCCAGCTGAATACGATTGGTTGCTTCAGGACTATTCTGAAATTCTTTGCAGAATGCAGACATCATTTCTTCTTTTAATTCGTGTATTTTTTCTATGACTTCATTGCCGGCGTCTCTACAAATTTAAGCGGTTATAAGATAGCTTTCAAAATTTAATATTGCCTACATACTTAATAAATTTCGTTGGTTTCTCAATGTTTGCAACTGCCTGCAATTGTTTCACATTATAAGTGGCATTAGCTACTGGCTCCATTATATTCTCTTGTCGCGGCAAGAGCTGCTGACGTGTGTAGGGTGTGTCTGGAATAAGCGGCTTCATGTCGTGCTGTGTTGGTTCGCTGCATTTGTCACCAGTTTCGATTGATTCTAAAATAAAAAAAAAAAAAGAATTTAACATTAGCAACATTCTGTATTACTGCATGTAATTAGCTTGCCTTCAGATGTACATGTTATGCGATTGTTTCCCAAAATGCGTTCATCGAACTCCCCAACACATAGCACATACTGCTCGTAGGTGGAATTTAGAGATTTCAAATTACGGTCTATATTGACATTGTTGATGATTTCCAGGAATGAAGTCTTATCTCCGTATATGATCTAAAAGATTCATAGGCATAAACTTATATGTAGTTTTATATAGTTAAGTTAACAACATATTGAAAGCACAATCCCCATCAAATTTTTGACTTGTTTGTGGAACGCGTAATTGAGGAATTAATATACGGAAAGCTTTCTTGTTAATACTCACGTTAGTCTCAAAAAACTTATCAATCGTCTCTTTCCAGCTGTTGTCTTTCATGTGCAATGCTTCATGTGGTAATGCCTCCGGTGTATCGCACAAATACTCAATAATACAATGATTACGCGCTGACTCTTTATCGAAATTTGGTGTATTCCATTTCTTCGGCAAACCCTTAAACTTTGGATTTATAAGATCTGTGCGCTGTTCGGTAATCACATTGAGATACATGAAATCGAGGCAACAAATAAGCATATGATACGATGTCACTAAATCTCCTGATGATGTAGGCTTATGATTCTTAGCGCTGAGAAATAGTCGCCAACAGAGATCATAAAGCTTACTATATGAGCAATGATTCACCGAACTGAATGAGAATTGTAGAAACAGTATAAACCAAGTATTATGTTTTGAAATTTACTCGCTTACCTAAATTTAGTATTTCTGCGTTCGTTAGGTGGACAGATGAATAAGTCTGAGAAAATAAGGTTAAAATTCTTGCACAGAGTCAATGTGATGCTAAATTTGCGTTCTAGCTCCTTAAACTGATCGATAAAATCTCGTGAAAGATTGGCTACTTCGGCCCACTGCTTCATTTTCATTGTGAACGTGTATATACTGGAAATATGCAAATTTTATTATGCATGACATTCAGTACACAACATATCTACCCACCTCATATTGCATCTACGGAGCATATTGTTTAGCGGCACACAATTGCCCATTACAACTGTTTCTGGTCCACCGACGGTTGGCGTTGCAGATTCGCGACAGGTGGCATAAAGCGCGCAGCAGAACCAATGCTCCGGCTCACCCTATTAATCAATAGATGGCTTACAATTTATAAAATATTGAATAAAATATTAAAATGTTACTTCTAATGTGCAGCGCTGTGAGATCTCCAAATACTTCTTAAAAGCGTTCTCTTCCGTCAGACGATCCATGTTCAGATCGCGGCAAAGTCCCTCGTACTTTTCATAAATTTTATTGATAGAGGCGCTGCCATTGTCCTCCTCTTGCATTGAGTTAGAGTCTGATGGTGGCGGCATCTTATACGTTTCGTTGTTCTTCACAGATCACTATGCGTTGATACGCTTTGTATTTACTAATATTTATATATGTATATATTTTTATATATACTTTTTTTGATGAAATTTATACAACTGCGGTTGCTGCTGCAATAATTGATGTAGCAGCAGAAAAATAACTAACATTTGTTTATTGCACAGATTAAGTTCGATTTATAAAAGATAGCACACTAAACTAAAAGTAACATTACAAATTGCACTGCTGCTGCGACTGCCGCACGTATCAATTTTCTTTTTTCACTTACACGGGTTTTTCGCGCGTTAAAAAGGCGGGAACAATGTTCATATGTCACTAGACGGTGTTGTCGACTCTTGATAACTGATGGCAAATGTTTATTAAATAGTGCAATATTAATTGACCAAGTTAGGCGCTCTTAAAGTATGCTTTGTAGTCTTTTCAAATAATATATGAGGTTACACTAAGTGGCATAAAGTGAATAAATTCACTGCGCAATTTATTTTATGTGCTACAAAATGTTTCGGCAACTCTGTACGCAATTGCAGGCACAGCTGTTTGCTAGTTTCCACATTTACATATGCAACAAACACGTACATACATATGTATTTGTTGCAGTAGTGAAAAAGTTCGCTCACAAGCAATGTGTTTGCATGTGCGTTTGTTATGCCCAGTAGGACTTAGAAACATTATTCAAGCATTCTTTTGATGCCGGGAGCACAAGAAAAGAAGTCAGTTTGTTTTTAATACTCTGTTGTCCAGACTATTTATACCATTGAACTATACTATACAAATTATTCAGAAGAGTTTTCTTCACGATTTTCATAAGAGTAATATTTAAGTTTATTATTTTCTTCAAATTAAAATGAAAATAATATGTATATTTTTAAAGCTCCATAAAAGTACATTACTTTATTTAATTTAAATATGTCAAACTTGTACATATATTATAGGAAGGAAAATTCATTCAGATATTGACGTTGACATGGCTACAACTACAATTGGAGTTAATTGGAGTGTTGAGTTTAATGTAAAGTTACAGGTATAAAATGCGATGGAACACATGATTGACATTCCAATGATAAAGTTGTCTCTGTATTAAACTAGTTTTGTTATGTTTGTAATCGATTCCTACTTCATAGAAAGGTAAGCTCGTGCTCAACGCGAAAATACTCACTGGGAGGTTTCTGTGCTTTGAGTGTATGCCATTTGCAGTTACTCAATGGCGACTGAGATACCATTACTGTGTACGGTAGTCCATGCTAGTGCCAAATGCCCACCACAAGCAGTATATGGTACACACAGCAATGAAGTTGTCACTGATAAGTCCGATCAAGACGTTTTATGTGCTATGAAAAATATTCAGCGGTATTGGGGCTCGTGGAGCCCCTCGCACCAAGTACAACAAACCAATAAAATTGATAAATCCGTTCAAAAGTAATGATTTTTTTAAATTTTTAACGAATTGACGAAATAATTTGTTCGTGTGTATGAAACCTTTACAAAACGTAAAATATTTTAAAACCAAGCAATTTTTATTATTATTATTTATTGACATTGTAGTGTAATTGCAAATTACACACATCTAATATATCGGAATCTATAGCAGCAGAGGCCTTAAGCTTATGTGTTTCTATGCAATTAAAATATTATTTAAACTCTAATTAGGGCGTAATTACTGGATAATGTGAGTTATTTCTAATTTTAAACCTTTCTAAGTATATATTTACTTAAAATTAAAATTCATGTTTTATTATATACATAAATTATACATTGTACTTATATGACAAAAAAAAAATGGAATAGAGATATAAAGAATTTATATGACATGGTAGTGAATTGTAACCGATAAGCAGAATGATTGTAATGCATTTGATTTAAAAAATTTTATTTTTGGTTGGTAAATTGGACAAAAATATGTATTACGGATAGGTTAGATTACACGTTTGGCGTATAATCAGGGAATTTTTTTTTTAAATATATAACTGCGGTTTAGTTGTGTGTGCCCTAACAGGGGTCTAACATATTTGATGACATCAATCATATATAAATCAGGACATGAATTCTGGACTTGTGAAATTGCAATGCTTCTTGGTTGTTAAAATTTTTGTAATGTTGTTAGGTATTGTTCTAAGTAAGGGTGTGTATGTTACAGTGTTTGTCTGATTGTTGGTGTGTACAAATCGCCAATATTGTTTATTGTTTCGATTGAAGATAGTGAGTCAATGTAAATAGCAAAGTTGACTTTATTATTTGGACCATATTTACAGGCTACGTTTCTCAAAATGACAGATTTTTGTTAAGCTTTCATACCCAAATTTGATCAAAGTGGCGGTTCCGATTCAGACTAAAATAAATAATGTTACTTCTGTACCTCAAATGGACGCAAAGATATGATGAATTCTGTATACCGCTTACATGGGCTGTGTATCATCGAACCCTACAATTTAAACAAAAAGTAGCCTATGTTCTTTTCCAATGTTCTATCTATTTGTATACCAAAATTCACACAATTTGGTTCAGCGGTTTAGGCGTGATGTGTTATGGATTTATTATACGTATAGATAGTTTTTTTTTTTTAAATTTATTTTACTTATTTTATATTCTGCAGAGTTCTTCATAGCAAGGTATTTTGAAGCCGTGAATTAACTTGATGGTTCTGGTAAGGGCATTGGGTCAAAGATTTGAAACTACTGTGTTGTTGTACAAAATCAACCAAACCAAACAGAGGGCTTGTATGGTGGCTACCCAAAACATTTAAGGAATACTAGCAAAGGCGTATTTTCATATTTTCTTTGCTTTATTGAAATATTTTTTTGTACTGAAGTAGTGGCTATTATTAGGAAAGGGGTCCTAATTACTTTAGATTATAAAAACAGAGCATTAGCCTGATATGTAATGGATTTCGACCTATATGGAGTTCTTTATTACAATTTCAGTAATGTAATTCAAATTTGTTACTAGCTAAATTAACAACAGCATGAAAATATAATTCATAAAACTCCGTATAGTCGACTGATCTGAACCTATACGGCATTTTCTATTAGGATTGACGCAAGTTATATTCAATTTGGAGTTTGAGCTAAATTAGCAACCAAATAAAATGTCAAATAAAAACAGAGAAAGAAGAACATGTTTGAATGGGGCTACTCCTAATTACAGTAGTTCGTATGAACAACGAAAACTTAGAGACTATATGGGTTAGAGTTTTCAAGTTTGGATATTTAGGCTATCCTATTCCTCTTTCAGATAACTAGAGTTCAGTTCAACAGACAGACACGTCTATATTGACTCGACATTTGATGTTGATCAAGAACATATATATTTAATATGCCTTCTTGTGCCTTCACATATACATATATACGACACATTTCATGAAATTGTCTATTTTACGAATAGGAAAAGTCGCTGTTTGTAGATTTTACAATTTCATGAAATTAACTCAAAGTTGCCACTCTTAAACGAAGTAGCAACATGTATCAGAAAAAATAAATAGCAAAAATGTATAAAAATAATTTATAATTAAATATGAAATTCTATTATATAATGCAGATGAAACCAAAATAGGTTCAACCAACCGCAATTGTGTTGTTTCCGTTCTTGGAAATTGGAAACAAAACAGTCAGTTCCAATTTAAATTTGGCGCCTATAGAGTTTCATACAATTCACCCTTGCCATACAACATCACAATTATAAGGTGGCAACGTCGGAAGAAATACATGAAATAGAAAATTAGTCAAGAAATGTTTTCGTGATAAACTACATTTCATGAATAAGCGTTTATTCGCACTTTTTTTTTGACGTTTCATGTTTTCATGAACAACTCCATCGTATAAACGTACTATTATAAAACAAAACCAAATATACATATAGATATATACAAATTTCATCACAAAATGAAAAACAGAAGTGAGTTGTTGGTTGGCCTTCGTCACTTGGTTTTTACTTAGTATTTTATTTGATAATAACATAAGGTTGTATCGACTGCAGTGACAGTATTTTACCTTTTGGTTTTGTTAGCCCGAAAGTTATAGGGTGTTTTGTTTGCGCTATGCTAATTTATATACATATGACAATTAGTACTTCAAGAGGATTCTACAGTGTGAGCTGTGTCCTTGGTACAATATTTCTATTATTTAGGACGCATCCTCGAAATAGATCCTCGTGGTGCGTTGTCCAGGAGCACGAATTCTATTATTTTTTGTTGCATATTGCAGGTTTTGCACTATTTAATAATCTTAAAATAAAAAAAATTTAATACTAAAAAAAATGTCAGCGCCTCCCTTAAACGACATCTGTATATACTTTACTAGCTGTACCCGACACGCTTTGCTGCGCCCAGTAAAAATTATTTTTATTACACAATATATTCTCCTCCTACTCGACTCCAAGCATTTCTCTACTTCTTCCAGCCATATTCAAAACCGATAAACAAAATATTTTTTAAACTGTGAAACTTTATTCTCTTTTCTTAACTTGATTACTTCATCCGATCCCATTAACATGTACACCAAATTTCATCCATGTACTTCAAATGGATGCAAAGGTATGTTGAATTTTGTTTATCGCTTGTATGGGGGTAGGGCACAGCCCCCTTCGATTTTGACCAAACTTAACACGATTACTTTTCACGATCCCATTAACATGTGCAATAAATTTCGTCCCCGTACCTTAGATGGATGCAAAGATATGATGAATTTTGTTTATCGCTTGTATGGGGGGTGGGGCATCGCCCCCTCCGATATTGACCAAACGTAACACGATTACTTTTCCCGATCCCATTAACATGTGTAATAAATTTCGTCCCCGTACCTCAGATGGATGCAAAGATATGATGAATTTTGTTTATCGCTTGTATGGGGGGTGGGGCACAGCCCCCTCCGATTTTGACCAAACTTTACTCGAACACTCTCCTGAATGAACTGAAGATCGTCTGTGAATTTCAGTTCAATCGGTTGGATGGTTTTGCTTCCTATAAGGAACATACATACATAGATATATACAAGATTCATTTTTATATATATAGATGGGGCCTGTCACTCTTTCATTTGCTTGTTATATAAATTTCATAAAAAACTGTATAAGTTGAACCCTCTTAGCAGGGTCTAAAAATATAAAAAATGTGTATCATGCATAGATTCCTAACAGAAAATAGAATATTAAGAAAAATTACTACAAAAGAAAAAATATTTTACTTTGTTTTGTTTCAGCAATGAAACTTTAACGAACACCTCTTTTGCGATCTCAGTCTTTTATCAGTTGGTATCTGCATTGGCGACGACGTTGCGACTACCTTGAATTATTGTACTATGGTTGTGACAAACAAACATATACATCTGCGAGAGAGAGAAATAGAGCAAAGAATAGGAAAAATCTCAAACTTAAAAATTTTTTAAACGAACAACGCTGAAAAAAAAATTAAACAAAAAAGTAGAATAGTCAATAAAAATTATATTATGTACTTTATTAAAATTTAACTATGCTAACAGCAATGTTAAAATAAAAGACTCTTTGATGCGGATTTGACACATTTTGATATTTCGAATGGAAATAGCAAAGCTGAATGGTTGTGTTGTCATTGCACTTCCGCTTCCTGATCACTACAACAAATTTGAATGCTTTCCTTTTTTTACTCTTTACCCATATGATAATATGGTATATTAAGTTTCTGTAATTGTATGTAACAGAAAATAGCGTGACAGACTCCACCCTAACAAATGGATATAAAATCCATATTTGTTGTGTTTTAAATGAATCCTAATTTAATAACCTACAAAATATCTCAAAGTCGAGTACGCTTGAATGGAATCTTTCTATCTTTCTATATTGAGTCTTTGACTACTTCAAAACTTATGTACATAAAACAATATTATAACGTAAAAATATTAATATTATAATGTACTTAGTTGACGTTCATTACTATTTAAAAATTAATTTAACATACAAATAGGTTGCCTTAAAATTAATAAGAAACGTTTTGTTAAACTTGTAAACATGTATCGAGTGTTCAGACATTTGTTGGTTACTAATCACATACTTCAAAATAAACCTTCCGTACCCAATAGGGGAGTTAGTTACCATTCATACACTCTGTTTTTGTCTTTGGCTATGATTCATATTTGTAAGGAATATTTACCACTGTTTTGTGTAAAAATTATGAATACACTATTGTATTAAGAAAGTGTTTATTTTTAAATGCGTACATATGTACATGAAAGGGTATACTAAGTTGAGGGACCTAACCTACAACAACTAAAACCAATACTTCACTTTGCTCTTCTCTGTCTTCATCTAAACTTTAATACTTGTAGAAAGAAGAAAAAATCCCGAAGTGAAGTGTGCTCGACTTTAAACTTACCTTTACTTATTAAATCTATGTGTGAACCATGGTATAGGGCTACATTGTAAATTAGTTTGATGTGTGCTGTTAAATTTTGTTTAATGTAAAATCTATATACTCAAAATTTTTACTTTTATCTTAATTAACAACAAAACAAAAACCGCTATATATATGTATATATATATATATATATATATATTTATATATGTATATGTATATATATATATATATATTTGTTTTGTTGTTAATTAATTAGTTTTCAGTGTCAAACTCCACGCAGAAGGAAACTGACTGTATTTTCGGTAATTAGCGTGTAAAAATATTCCCTGAAGACGATCCTCGATGAGGTTCGAAATATATCGGAAAAAAGAATAAAACATTAAATAAACCTTGTTTTATTTAAACAACTGGACCTTGAGCCTACAAGTCAAGAAACTAATACAACAATAAGGTCGCAAGAACAACACACAATGTTGTTAATTAAGATAAAAGTAAAAATTTTGACAAACAAATTGTTGTTAATTAAGATAAAAGCAAAAATTTGGAGTATATAGATTTTACATTAAACAAAATTTAACAGCATACATCGAACTAATTTACAATGTAGCCTTTACCATGGTTCACACAAAGATTTAATAAGTAAAGGTAAGTTTAAAGTCGAGCACACTTCACTTCGGCATTTTTTCTTCTTTCTGCAAGTATTAAAGTTTAGATGAAGACAGAGAAGAGCAAAGTGAAGTATTGGTTTTAGTTGTTGTAGGTTAGGGTTGTTTAAAGCATTTGTTTGTTTTGGCTTTCAATGGCGACTGTGCTAGTGGGTGGGTTGGGTCCCATGGCGGAAGAAAGCCATTGACAAACACTCGTGTCTGAATATGCATAGCAGTGTTTTTCTTCATACATATGTGTGAGTAGTCTAGTATATAAATAGCATACTTATTTGGGTGGACAACATTTCAACGCAAACTCGGTAACGAAACGGAAGTTACAGCAGCAAAGCCGTTTACTATTAAGAGAAAAAAAACAATAATAATATCAAAATTATACAAATAACTAATTTAAAAAAAAAAAAGTACAATTTAAAAATGTGCTGGGCGTAGCACTTGTATGTTGTTTACTCTGGAAAAGGGAAACTTTTAAGTGCGCGCAGGAAAAACATGAATGGCTATCAAGATATAAGTGAATTGGAAAAATCGGTAGGCAGCGTAGATTTTTTATACATTAAATTAATAACTTCAATTTATGAAATAAATACATCATTGTATTTTGTGCATTTATTTGTGCTGCTAATTTGTTGCCAACATTTCGTTTTACTCACTGGTTGAAAGGTTGCCAATGCTGGCAGTCAACTATACACTGTCGCGCATAAGTTGCACGAAGTCGAGCGCTATCTGGATGCTGGCGGTAGTGTGGGTGGCGCTGGGGGCGGCGTCGACGATATGGACGAACTCTACGTCATGGAACTTTTGGAATCAATGACCGAGGTAAAGAACGAATACCAAAATCTGCGCAAGGACATCGCAGAGGTGCAGCAGTTGCAGCGTGACGTCACAACATCGATTCGTTACCAGATGCGCAGCATGCAGCAGACTTTTCAGATGCTCAAAAAACGCATCGAACTACAGCGGCGGGACGCATCGACTGTGACATCAGCGACATCACAACATTAAATCCTGTCGTCTACACGTTCGTTATACGTTCGTTTTTACAATAGATTTTACATTTCAGTTGGATTTGCCGGACGAGAATATATTTCTGCAAAACAACTGCCTAAAAATAAACAAAATTGCGTTGCTTGTTAAAACACAAATTAAATTGAATGAATGAATGTTATACTTACGTTCTATAGTTAGACTTATTATTTGATGTTGTTATTATTATTTTCGTAGTTTTGAATACGCTTTAACTTAATTATTTATTGAATGCATTCGTTTTATTATAACCTATTTATTATACAAATTTTGGGTAAGTGTTTTAAAGATCCAGTTTTATGCATGCTTAATTTTGTAATATTCTGTATTGTAAGCTTTTTTAATCCATTCTTATTTCGAAGGATTTTGAGATCTTAAAAATATACATACGTACTACATATATATGGAAATTGTTGAATTAGGACAGCTTCAAAATGTATCATTGCATAACATTATTATAAATGTTGTATAAGATCAATCATTCTTTGAACCACTAGGTTTCGAATTTCTTAAAGATTTGATTAACATCAAATCCTTTGTTTTAAAGTGAAACCCTTAGTTAATTCAATATTTTATTAAGTTATGATAAATGCAAAAAACAACTGCCTGATTCATAATTAAAATTTTTATCATTGACTTAGCTTTCTTTAAAAAAAAAACATATTTTAATTAAGGATCGCACAAACACGAACAATGCAAATCTTAGAATTGAGCAATCGAAGATAATGCTAAACTTTCATAGTTGACAGATACTTACTAATATACACAATTCTCAGTTTAATAGCCCTTAATTTAATTAAAAGTCAATCAATGATTAAAATTTTGGTTATTAATAATGTATTAAATCATTTAGCATTTCCATCTTTATATATACCATACCCATTACATGTATACTGCATGGCAACTTAAATTGCAATTTCATCTATCTGTTCCCAATTATAAACTGTAGAAACAAATTTATAAACCAGTTCAACATGGAATACTGATAAGAGAGTATTGAATACTGTCATAATTACTAATAAACAATTTTAGAGTCCACTTTTTCAAATAAAATAAGTTGATATTAAAATTTATTGAATTTGTACAAAGTCTTCTCAAAATGTTTAATTTGTATGGCTATATGACATTTAAAATTTATTCAAAAAAAAAAAAAAATACTTTCTTAAATGTTTACTGACGCCTCTTATATTCTTACTAGCTTTGCATTTTTTTAGTTCTTTGTCTATCGATGTTATCTATATGTCGGTTCTCTATACAACCGAATCTAGTCGATAAATATTTTATGAAACAAAACCAAATGTCTGATACCATTTATGAATGCACTTTTTAAATATTTGCCTTAAATTTTGAACATATTCAAAACTAATATAACTAAGAAAAGTATGTGAAACAAAAAAAAAAGAATGTTTTAACTTATTACAATAACTTAAGCGTAGCTTTATTTATCATTAGATACATAGAAAAAACACGACAACACAATACATTTTATTTTATCGTGTCAACAGAAATTAAAACCCAGTTTCCAATTTTAGCAAATATATTTTTCTTTTTGAGATCGTTTGTTGTTTTAAAAACCAAAAGCTGCGATATACTATGCATTTATACACTAATTATAATATATCAAAACTGTTTTTTTTAATAGCATTAAAATAACCGCACATTTTACTGTTTGTCAACCCAAAGCAATCAAATGAAATCTAATCTGTTTTTATGATTAGAAACCTGTTAACAAAATGCAATTAAAAAGTCTATGAAAATCTTAAAATACTGTGCCAGTAATTTACTGAAGATACGATACTTATGTACATGTAACGAATCATTTCAGGAATGCATTTTGTTCAACAATTGTAAGCCAAAATCGCAATAAATGGATTATCTAACAACCAACATAAAAATTGAAAAACAACGATGAGTGCAGTCAAGTTTGATTTACTTTGAGATATCATGAACAATGGGTAATGGTATATGTTTGAATCACATAATGGTCCAATTTGGACCAAATGACATAAAATACATCAAATTTCGCATCGGTGGCATAATAACACATAAGGGTACAGGGTAAAAAAAAAATTAACTAGAACAAAAGCAAAGTTTTTGCAATCTTAATGTGGTGGCATGTTAAAGACATTGGCAAACAAATATTTAAATATATAAGCATTTTTTACATGAATTACCAGTATCTTGAACTTGCACGCATATAGAAAATAACATTAAGAATTCGGACTGAGTTATGGAAACAAATTTCTTCCATTCTAAATATGCGCTTAAACGACACACAACATGTGCTGCTATGCAAAGAAATCTATATTGTAGACAGAAGTTACCATTTGGGACCTAAAGGTTAGCAAAATTTCGACTACTAAAGAAATTCGTGGGGTTTCGAACTCAGTTTGCTTAAAGAAATATAGAGCCAACTTGAAAACGTCTTGGAGACAAAGTTTTGGTGCGTTTACTAGTATAAAAATATATACAGATAGTTTGACAATGAAATGCGAGAAATGCATGTTTAAACTATACAAAAAAAATGTATTTTCGACTACTAAAGGAATTCGTGGGGTTTCGAACTCAGTTTGCATAAAGAAATATAGACCTAACTTGAAAACGTCTTGGAGACAAAGTTTTGGTGCGTTTACTAGTATAAAAATATACAGATAGTTTGACAATGAAATGCGAGAAATGCATGTTTAAACTATACAAAAAAATGTATTTTCCGGGCTTGGACAAATCAACTAAGCACTACTTGTATACATGTGTAAATTTGTATATACATATGATATAACTTAGGTACTATAACGGAATTATAGTTCAACACCAAAACTCACTATCATGTCAATTTCCCTTGATGGCTACCCATTTATAGGTTTAACGTTCGGATTGTTCGAGCGTGCAATTTTAGCACGTAACCACTCTTCTGCATGACGTTGCTTGATATGTACATACATGTTGGAGCGCGAGCGACACTCTTTCGGACAATGCGGGCAGTTGTACAATTGTTGACCCGTATGTATGGCCATGTGTTCCTCGAGGTTGCGTGGTATCTTAAAACTTTTGTCACAGAACTTGCATTGAAGATTCACTTCCATGCGATGTGTGTACTTAACGTGAGCCCGTAGCGCAGTGCGCGAGGAACATATTTTGTCACAATGCGGGCACCCTGTATTGCGATTATCGTGAGTAAAGGCATGCAGACGATGACTCTGTAGGTTCTTCAACCAAACGCCGCACTGTTGACATTGCATTGGCTTCTCATAAACACCCTGATGTGCGAGCAAATGGCGCTCAAATGACGGTTTGAACTTGAACTTCTTGCCGCAAATATCACAAATATGCGGATGCAAATCTTCGTGTATAGATTGTTTATGGCGACGTAGACGATGGGTGTTAGCAAAGCTACAAAAAATCAAAATATATTTTAACTTTTGGAATGTTTTATATGCCAGAACACACCTTTTGCCACATAATTCACAGTCGAAGTGCAGATCATCGTTGTCGTGCTTTGCCAAATGATTTTCCTGTCTCTTTTGACTGCTAAACACTTTATCACACTTGATGCATGGATACTTTGATGTATTGATAATGCTGGATTCTGGCTTTTTGTGTATCGTCTCTAAATGCGTTTGTAGGTACTCCTGTGAGCTAAGCGATTTCTGGCAAATGTGACATCTAAAATTGTAATATTTAATCTAGACCTGAGCAGTTATCCACCCGAATATCGTTTATTATTGCTTACTTAAATGCATCCGGATTAAGGTGCTTGCGCACATGATCCACCATTTTGCACGGTTTTAAAAACACCTTGTTGCAACATTTCAGATACGCCTTGCATTTGTGCACTTTAATAAAGTGTGTACGTAAATCTGAGAAAAACTCGGAGGAGAATTCGCACAGATCACAGTTCGATCGCATAAAAGTGGCAATTAGTTCCTCATACCGGCGTGACAAAACAGTTTTCGATACACCTTTTACCTTACCATCTAATACGTCGTTTATTGCTAATTCACTGTCAGCCGCATCCGTAGCATTTTCAGGTTGCCCTGATGTGCAGGCATCTTCGCATGACAGCTCGTTTAATTCATTTTCTGATATTTTCGTGTCGGCACATCGTTTTTTTATTTTTTTTCTCTTTGGCGGCACTGTTCTTTTTAACTTTTGCACCAGGTTCATGAGTGGCATTTCGTCTACAAAGGGAAGAATAAGAAATTCACTTATCAATACTTATCAATGCCAGTTGCTCACCATCTGTGCTCTCTTCAAATCTAGCTGCCGCGAACTCCTCCTCATCCTCATCGTCCTGCATACAGTTGTCGTCCGTATGAGCGTCTTTAATACCGTCCAGTTTTTGCTCTAGTTCAGTTTCCATTTTCTCAGGCATTTCAATAGTTGGTGCCGGCAAGTGAATTAAGTTCAAGTCCAGAGGCTTCTCATCGATTTCCACTTCCGGACATATCGGCAAGTCGTCTAGTGCAATTGGCCATGTACTCAGTGCATCACAATCAACTGCCAGAAAATCTTTGTGTAAGGTGCTCTGCTTCTGTTCGACCAGCAACCAGAAACCATAAAATTCTTCCAAGTGCTCGCAGCACTGGGCACATAGGTTTGTTGAAACACTATCCTCGGGTGTTATCTTGGGAAGCACGTATAAAAAGACATGGAATAATTTGTTTGAATAAAATCAGCTGTTTACGTTTGCACTACTTACCTCCATTTGGAGAAACTTCGCAATAATCTTAACTAGTTGCGTTTCAGCGATACTTTCGTTGGACTCAAATAGGTAAATTGCGTCCTCCGCACTCAAGTGCTTCAGACACAAACGGCAGATCATTGCAACTTAGTTCTATGCTGGCATTCAGGAGATGTTGATCTATTTAAAAGTAATGAATATTTCTAATGGACAGTATGGCTATTTCCGACTGTTTTATTTTTTTCGATGTGATTGACAATATTTTACGTTGAACTGTGATTGGTTTCCCAATACAGGCCGCTAGCTGCGCACTACATTTCAATTAAAGACTTATGTGAACAATTAGGGCCGTATATCATTTGATTATAATCGTAAACAAAATAGAGATAGAGAGAGAGAGAGAGAGGATATCGTGTGAGCGAGTCAATTGTTCATTGTTATTTCATTGCTTTCCAAACGAGTCTAACTTATTCACAGTTCACAGTGAAAAATTACAATACACATATATGCATTGATATTTTGGTATCGATTAGGGATGAATCGAACTCAAATTTTGTACAATATCAAATTTTACAGAAAGCGTTTGCTAACGACAAAAATCCATTAGCGTACTTTTTTTCGAGAGTTGCTTGTTAAACAATACTGAACAATTCAGCACCATGTCACTAAAGGCCAAAAGAGCTGTATATGTGCATTGCATTGCTCCGATATGGCTATATGGTATTCAAATATGGGGAATTGGCGCAAAATCGAACTATAAACGCATTCAGGTTCTGCAGAATCGTACCCTAAGAAGCATTACGAACTGCCCGTGGTACGTGCGCGGCTCCACCCTTCATCGTGACCTCAACCTACATACAGTAGAAGAACAAATAGGAAGACATACCAGCAGATACAATGATAGGCTGCTAGGACACAGCAGTACGCTAGCGAGAGGCTTACTCCCCAACAGACCTCTAAGTCGATTAAAGAGAAAGGGGTTTGCCAAGACAGTTGGTGAACCGTGAAACCCCCTGCACAACACAACTAATATGTATATATGTGTATATAAATAGAAATAATAGTTTTAATACTAATTAGTACATAATCAGTCCTCATGCTCAGAGCATAAGGTTTGGCTTTTCTTATTTATTTAATTGAGATTGTTAAGATACTATTTCGTTTTGTACCGCTTCAACTCTAATTAAAATTAAAAAAAAAATTAAAAAAAAACTGAACAATTCATTATCAGCAATTTATGTAACACCATTATAACATACTATTTGAAAGTAACGCGGCAAATTTAAATTCAAATATTGAATATTCAATTTTGTCGAAAACATCCTGTGGATTAGTACCTATGTAAAAATTAAATTGATAACCATTTTACTATGTTTTACTAGCTATCTGTATTATTCAATTTAGAAATTTGTGTATGTGAAAAAATACACTTGAAATAGCATGACCGCTATCCTTGATTGTTACAGTAACTTTTCTTCAATTTATAACAAAATCAAACTTAATTTGAAATTTAGCTGTTTCAATTGTATCTCTTCATCTTTTAGCTGTCAACAGTTTTGTTAACTAGTAAAACATTACTTAAGTTCTTAGATTCCGAGCGAAGTTATTTCTTACTATTATATATATCAACAAATCAAGAAACGGCTGAAATACATAAATGTATGAATTAACTTTTAAGTACATAAATGTTTAAATAAGTACAAATTATCTTCTCTCGAAATAGTTTGAACAATGGGCAAAACTATGGAACATAGGCATTACCCTCCACAAGTGCGTCAGCGTGACCCACTCGCTGTGCAGAGATGACTGACCTTCACTGACCTTCAACTTCTGGATCATTAGACTGGCCATGAGTACCTGGGGGTGCTGGATAGACGTCTCACTTTCAAAACCCACATTAACAAAGTTGTAAATTCGCTAAAGGAAAGGATACGTAAACTGGGCTGGCTTTTCAACAGAAACAAGCTGTCACTGTAGAATAAGGTGGAAATTTCAAATCAATAATTGCACCAGCCAGGCACTACGGAAAGCAAGTGTATGGCATTGCTGCTAAATCACACCTTGCCAAGATCAGGGTGAAGATTCCAGCTTCTCTGGCGCTCCCTGGTACTTGAAGACGGCTAACCTTGAAAGGGACTTAAATGTACCCAAGATCAACCAGCAAGCAGCGACGTACATGGAGCGTCTTAAAAATCATCCAAACGTGCTAGCTGATGCCTACTTAGGAGGCGGAAGAGATCTGGAATTCGAATAAAGAGACGGCTCCGTAGAATTCACCCAATTGAACTGGCAAACAGAGCCCTATAATTTACAAATTCTTAAACCAATAAAATATGCATTTAATGATCAAAATCTTACTTTGTTAGAATTACTAAAATGCTATAACTATTCTTCCTTTGTATTAAATTTAATATAAGTTGTTTTTTAATAACAGTAAGATTAAATAAATGTTAAATGTTTTAATAATAAAAAAAAATCTCTCGAATTGTCCGCGGTGCAATTACATAATTTGTTGAAAATTTTCCATAATTTGGTATCGAATCATACATATTTTACAAGCTATTTTGTAAGCACGGTGTTATTCTTTCTCCCTCTAGTTTGCTTCTGATTATAATGAAAATGGAACACAGCCCATTCAAGTGGTATACGATCCTAAGAAATACTTTTTGATGGTTTTGCTGGCGTTTTGAGGTCATTTTTCGATACCTGTTCGATGGTAATAAATTTGAGAACAGTTCATCCCTATAATAATGCATTGCTGCACACTTAATCTCGTGATGCCCATCACTAATGCAGAATATGTGAGACTGTCATCGCACCGGTGTACGACATAGTGTAAAGTTGTGTCTTTTTGTCTCGTCGTGTTTTTGTATTCAACGGAGTACATTCACTAAAATTGTTTATTAAGCTGTGCAATTTTGTGAGTTTATAAAAAGCTCGACGAAATAGTTCGTGTGAATAAAAAAGGGTAAAGTTTGGTGCATTGTTTTTTTTTATCGTGTTGATGGAAGGAAGGATTGAAAATTGTGCGAAAACCGGTAGATGTAAGGAAAAATGGTGGTCAGTGGGAGGAATGAGCCACATTCCAAGCAGGGTAGCTTTATGTATGCATGTTTGGTCGTGCCTGGCTACCGCTTCCAATTGATCAGTCTAAAGGGGGCGCAATGTAGGCAGCTGCATACAGTTTTACCAGCTGCAGCTTGCATATCTTTGTTCATAATTTTTTGTAACAACAGATTCGGTTTCTGTATGTATATTTCTTTGTGCATTTTGTTCTCCTGGTGTGTTTTTAATTGCTCGTTGTGACACTAACCCAACATTAAACAATAGATTATTCCATACCTTCTCTTGTAGTATATTGACTAAATTCTATCACACTTCAGTATCGCTCGTGTTCAGCTCATTTACCTTTCTTTGGCGCTTGCATTACATCCAATTTGACGCTATCCAAATTATTCGCTCTACATTATATGCTTTGATTTTTTGACGTTAGGCAAATGTTAGAGATAGGCAAACCGTACCTTGAAAATGTTTTTAACAACGAAATGTTGGTCCTGCTCCTCATGGTCTTTTTGAATTAATTTCACTTTGTTCCTGTTCGTTTGTGTAGGCGTATAAAACACGAGAGATTTCCGAGCGGTTGAAATTTGACACAGTTTAAGTAGAATAACGCTGATAGTAAGAGTACGAAGCAATCCGAATAAGCAAATTACTACATCAAATTGCACCATTTAATGTATACATACATATATTCATCATCTCTCGCTATCATCGTCAATGCAATTCCGCAATTTGGTTTTTATCACAGACACAAGGCACAAAAAAAATGTTGCTTTCATCGGGCGCCGATTACCAACCTAGTATTGTCTGAACATACATATAAATACTCGTAAACCGGCCGGCCACAAACCGTCTGTTTTTGTCTCTACAACAGGTGTAGTAGGAGAGGACGAATCTATCTGCAGCCGGTTCTACAATTTTTTCAATTTTGTAAATTATTTTTTATTTTATTATTTATTTTAAGCGACAAGCAGGAGTTAGTTTGACTTTTAAGGCACCTTTTACCGAATCGCCAAATAAGTTATAAAAGCTATTCAAATTATAATTTTTTTAAATTCATTCCAACAAGCTTCCGAAATGCCGTCGTTTTCTCACTGGGTTGTTCGTGGCCTGAAGTCTGGCCGGACGGGTAACATGGGATAGTAGTCTATCAATGTATCTACTAGAGAATAAAGCGATTTGCGTCTCTATAGTTGCCATGATCAGATCTTTATGTAAGGTGGAGTTTCATACGTACCATTCGCAGCCAGTTACGGTTGTAAGGGGTTTATTTTGGAAAGTTTGAACCTGTTTGCCTGACGATTTGGCAGCAATACCCCTAATTTGAATGCCGTAGCTAATGCTATATAATAGCCAGGAGAGCTTTTTTAATTTTGCACGACAAGTACCCACGACCGTAGAGATGTGATTCTTAAGCGTCATTCGACGATCAAACAAGAGCCCTAAAAGTTTACCCATAAAATACTGGTAGATGTTCGTGCTTTTATCGCCATTAAAGTTTAATGTCCATTTCTTAGCCCAGGCTTCGAAAGCAAGTAGATAACCTTGCAGACCATTTGCACCCCCGTACTCGCATTTTGAAGAGAACACACGTCATCAGCAATCGACGCGACGAGAAATCGATCCGGAGTTAAACCCATAGCCTCTGTGGCAGGAACTGGAAGATCCGATATAAAAATTTAATAAAGAATACGTCCCAATACACTACTCTGTGGAACTGCAGCAGAGACAGAATGGGTGACTGACTTGCTAGTGCGAACTTTGACGGCAAAAGAGCGCCCTACTATGAAGGAACTCCACAATAGGTAGAGTGGAGTCGGGAGAACGCTTTAATTTTAGCCAGAATACCGGTATGCCATGTCAAGAGAGCTGTCAATTTGACAAACTTGTTCATGTGTTGCCAGAGAGAATGGCTGAAAGCGGTCGGCTAGGTGATTAGCGGAAGTGTTTGCTTGTTGTTCATCTGATCGATACCATCTACCGTTAGCGTCTATTATGGGGACGTGGTGGATTAATTGCCTTTTAATACCTCTAGTATTAAGCGGGTGTTAAATTTACAGTCCATGCTGTCGAGCGTACGGTGAAAATAGCTGCTGCGTTGATCCTGCAGCGCTTCTTTAAGAGAATTAAGTTGGGAACGGAACAGCGGCCGGTGATCAGAGCCAAGATCCAGTTGTTCCTGAATGGCGATTTTTATGTGGGGTATACCACGGTAAATGGCAAAATCGTTGCATCCAGGCAAATTGTTCGCGGGGTAGGGATATCTCGTCGGACCACCAGTTGCCAGCACGTTGTCATTGGAGGTGTAAATTCTTTAATTTTCTTTTTTATAGCCCACTCAAGCATACCTACAGTAAATAAAATGGAAAACAGTGATGAAGTGTTGCAGATACTTGAGCGTTATACGCGTCTGAAGCAAAAAGAGATTCCAAAAGAACTAGAGGAGTATTTGGAATATGTTGCGAAAACTGGTGATACCCTTTTCAAATGGGCAAACCTTAAGTATTTGTTTCGAGAGAAGCTACTGCACTGTATAAAGAACTTCAATGATGAATCGCCGCGTTTGGAGGGTAAGAAGTAGTGTATTTGAAGAAAATTATTTTTTAATATTTTTTCTCAGAAATTCCAAATTATCCAAATGTTGATCCATTTAATTATGAAACTATGAAGTCGGCGCTACTTGAACGCTTAGAGCTATTCAATGCAGCCCCATTTACCATACAACGACTGTGTGAGCTGTTGATTGAACCACGCAAGCAGTACACACGCATTGATAAATATATGCGCGCACTGGAAAAGAATATATTGGGTAAGGGATTTATTATTATAAAGTTAAAAAATTTAACTCAAATATATAATTTTGCAGTGGTCAGTACCGTCGATCCCGGACGTAGGCGCACCGAAAGCGAAAATGGTGATTCACTTGACTCTGTAGTCAATGGTGATCTCTCGCTTGAGGTCAACATTGATATCGAGATGGAGAATGATGTTCTGTACATCAGCGCCGATGATCGCATTACTGCCGCAACCGCTGCTGCAGCAGCAGTAGTGGCTAGTACTGTTAGCCCACTTAAATCAGGCAATCCGCGCAGTCAAGATGATGAAATTCTTGGACCAAAGACGAAAAAATTGAAGTTGTCTGTGGGCGACAGCAATGGCAATGATGTTGATTTACATAAAAACACTACACGTACATGCAAAAATGATGACGATGAAGATGATTTAGATTGTGGTGATTTCTCAAATATGCGTGCATCTAAGGCAGATGTTCCTGAAACACCTGCTGAGCCCGACGATGAGGAAGAGGATGAGGAGATAGATAAGCGCATTGAAATTGGGGAAAGTAACAAGGGTAAGAATAATGAAAAAGAAAATAATGTTTCAAAGAAGTTTAACATTAAACCTGCTGACGGTGTCATAGAGGCCGCTGCTGAGGACGAGTCAACCACAGAAACGAGCAAAATAGTTGAAAAGCAGGACGTAGAAGATGATGAAAAAGAAACGGAGCAAGAATCAAAGGATTTTGCACATTCAAGGCCGATAGAATCGGAACAAATTGCATCTCCGTCTCCAGAGCGTGAAGTCAACGATGAAGAATTGGAAAAACCAGATGCTGAAGCAGCAGCTGATGCAGTAGATAAAACAGACAAGTGTAATGTGTCTACTAACCGTGAAAGCGATTATATAAAAACAGATGAAGTTGATACAAAACCGACTGAAACAAAAAATGAAAAGGCTGATAATATTGATAGTGATGTTGCTGCTAAAAACTCTGAAACTTCTACTGATGAGCACCAAAAGATGGATGATAAAGATTTAAGTGATATACGAGATGACAAACAAACTGAAGTTGCACCCAAAGAGCTAACTATTATCGCTGACAATAAAACAGTGGACAAATCTCTAGAAGAAACGCAAGATAAAGAAGAAGAAAAGACTGAAAAGGTAGATATACCAAAATCAGCGGAAGAAAAGGAATTAATAGCAGGATCTGCTACTGCCAACAAAACAGCATCGAATACTGCTGCTGCCAACAAAACAGCATCGAATACTGCTGCTGCAATTGTAGTCGGTCAATCTTCACCTTCTTCGCCGCCGACAGTTGCAACCGCCGTTGAATCTATTGAAGCTGATGAGCCTGCTGCAGTGACTGAAAAATCGAGCGTAACCGCAGCTGATGTGACTGAAGAACAGAGCAACGCTAAACTTACGGAACCAACTACTAAAGAGACCTCTCCATCTGTTCCGACACAAATACAACAAACACAAACTACTACACCACTCTCCGTCGCCGAGCAACAGCAACAACCGATGGACGATGAGGAACCAGAGCAGGCATCGCCGAATGCCGTCGAGGAGGTGGTAATGGCAGAGCTAAATAAAACTGACGAGCCAGCTGGCATGGAGGTCGATGACACCAGCCAAGAGGCTATGGATCAATAAGATAAAATTCCACTTTGGTCGGCAAGCAATCAGCGCTCTAAAGCGTTATATTCCTTCGCATCAATTCGGCCACATGTCGTTGGAAGAGTTGTCGTGAGCATAGTTAACTCATAAATAAATATTTTTTTAAGCTTTCAATTTAACTCTTTGTATACCAAGTTCTCCCAAATGCTATCGAAAATAGCTTTTTAATTTCTAAAATTGATTTCTCACGATTGTTCGAGCTTTTCATATGTAAATGGAAAAAATTAGACAAAGTTAGACCAAGAATACCTTGATTGTTGAAGTTTTGTCTATAGTAACAGTGATTCGAAGTAATTGTCGACATAAATCTTACAGTTTGGATTTCTTCGGGTATGACTTTACAACCTAACGACGACGTTCGATGTCCAGATCTGCCGTTGCATATTTTCTTACGTTCTCAGCTCCAGACTAAATCGTTTATGTACCATTAGGAATTAAACCGTTTCATAGACGCGTATATTCATGTAAATCTCATTTAGTTTTTTTTTTTTTAATTTTTTAAGAGTTTTAAATTTTCAGAATTTAGGTGTATTTTTTAATTGTCACCAATTGCATATGAATCTACCCAGGTTTGTTTGATGCATTACTAAAAAATTCAATTTATGTAGAACAAATCCTTTAGATTTATAAGTGGCTGCCTTCAGCACTATGTTTTTACGCTTAAGATGGCTTGAGCCAGGAAACTAAGTAAGGGACCAAATGCTGTATAAACTATATGTAAGGTATATTAAAAGTCTCCATTACGAAATCAAAAAAATAACAGAAGGGGTTTTATTAAAGGACAGTTTACAATATGCCTTTTTATATTCTTGGTCAGATCGACGATACGAATCGGACTAGCTATGCCCGTCTGTATGAAGCAAGAGTAACCTTTCAATTTATAAGATATAAATCTGCAATTGGTATTGATATGATATTGGGTATGGACACTTGCTATGTTCCGAAGCTAAACATAAGCCTTAATCGTCATGTCACGCAGATTTGTTTGCACAAAAAAACTTTTTTATTGCTGACAATCTTAACTTAAAATTTTATGTATACCAATGGTAGACCCAATACAAATCCACCACCCACTTTTAAGATTTTGTATGAACAACTTTTTATATCAATTTAAAAATCGATATTGGTGAACAGAAACTTCACATATGTATTACTTGGCTTTCCTTCGTTCACACAAAAATACACAGCACCCTTTAAAGACTTAACAGTAATATTTCAGAAGTGTGAAGGCTAATAAAGTATTCGGTTTTTCCGAAGCTAAAGTTTTCTCTTGTTTTTAAATATTTTATGATATGCTGGTAGTATCTATATTAAATTAAAGCAACATTCCTCCAGTAACAAATTTATTTATTTATATAAGCAATTCGTATTCCTTTTTATTGAGGTTTTTGATTATAATTTACGTGCAACATAAGATAGCAAAAAAAGGTCATATTTTTGTACAAAATTTAGTCTAATGTTCATATGTATTATTATTTTATTATTTCACATTATCATACTCGTATCATCCATATTTTATATTAATATTTCAACAATATTGTCAAAAAAAAAAAATACACTTTTTTATTATTCATAATTCGCACAGATTTTATGGTTTTTATGTCCAGAGACCAGATTAATCATTTCCGATGTAACTGTTTATACTGAATCGAAATTTAGGATTACTCTATTGCAACTTTATTTGTAACATTCGATGATCTTTGAAATCTAAAAGGATCACTGCAGTCATGTGCTTTCGACTTTCAGGTACTCTTTAGCTTATCTACAGCTTTTTTTTTGGACCAGAGATTTAGTCTGCTCGGGTACTATGCAGAATATTTTATTGGGAACGACTTAAGATACATCAAACTTTACATTTTAAGAGTAATTAACAACAAAATAAATCGTAAAACAGTGCTTCCTCTTACAGTACTGCTAAATCAATAGATTTTACTTAATAGGGTATATGCGAATTTACTTACGTTAGCACAAACCGCCTCAACGAGGGAAGTAGTCTGTAATTGTTGATCTTTAAAACTAAAGTGTTAAGCTACAAAAAAGGGATAATAGACTTATTTATGTTGCAGTCAACTAATGTTATGAGTTGACTAGCAGTCAAAACCATTTTTTTTGTGATTGCTTAATATATCGACCCCTTTTTGAGAAATGATCGTATATGCCATTTTTTACGAAATTGAGCTTTTGATGTTGTTCCAAAGTTACCCACTCATCATCTGGTAAATATTATGATATTCTTTCTAGTTATAAAGATATGACGATTAACATTTTATCGTATGTGCCACGCCGATTTTCTTTAATAGCAAAATTATCGTATGTGCCATACAAAATTATTCCTCTATACCAGACCAAACAAAATATTTACGTACTAGCTTTTACCCGCGACTTCGTCTGCGGATCTTCCGATAAAAAGTAGCATATCTAATTACTTTTCTTATTTTGCCTGATTTGTGGGGCAACGCCCACTCCGATTTTGTCCAAACTTAACAGGTTGACTTCTCCTCATCCTCTTAACATGTACACCAAATTTCATATCTGTACCTTAAATGGATTCAAAGATATGACAAATTTTTATAATCGCTTATATGGGGGGTGGGGCAACGCCCCCTCCGTTTTGGTCCAAACTTAACAGGTTGACATCTCCTCATCTTCTTAACATGCACACCAAATTTCATTTCTGTACCTTAAATGTATGCAAAGATATGACAAATTTTGATTATCGCTTATATGGGGGGTGGGGCAACGCCCCCTCCGATTTTGTCAAAACGTAGCCTATGTTCTTTTCCATCATCCCATCTATCTCTATACCAACATTCAGACGAATTGGTTGAGCGGTTTAGCCGTAAGAGAGGAACATCCATACATACATACAAACTTTCGCATTTATAATATTAGTAGGATAATGTGAATAAGAATAAACAGATAAATATTTTTGTGTCGTCTTAAGTCGACGGGAAGAGTTTCAACTGCATATTAGAGATAAAGGAGAGAGCAAATCTCTTTTCATTAAAGATCAGATGGAAAGTAAAATTAAATCAAATATTCTAAGTGCTAGTTTTGATTTGCAGAAAGTTTTAAATACTTCTTTCGGTAAAAATATTACCCTATTTACTCTTGAAAATATGCGTACTATAGTTTTAGCGTATATGACAATGGTACCAGAAATGGTAACTGTGTTTTATAAGGCGAGCAAGAGGATGCAATGAAATATCTTCGGCCCTCTAAAAATATCTTACTGTTGTAGATACTAGAGCATCAGTTGACGAAATAAACCTATATTGGTATAGTTGCGCTGGCCGAAAACGCAACAAAGCTGTTCTAGCAATGATAGAACATTTTTTAAAATTTTGTCACACCATGAAGCCCGTAGATTCGGTACATAGTACAATTGAATCTTTTTTGCGTAATCGAACCATCTAGGCTCCAACTGAATGGCCCACAATACGGTGTGGAAATTAATCATAAGATTTTCTAATTCGGAAAAAATTTGCAGAGTTGACTTTATTAATTTTTCTAAAATATGGATATTTGGATAGTTCTAACATTCAAAACATAAATGAATTTAACTTTAATTATAGTGCTAAAATATTATATTAAATTAAAAATTATCCAAAATAAAAATCATGTGGAGTACCTAAATTTAAAACATTCAATACATATAAAAGTTAGGTAGCCCTCAAATAAACCCTCCACTTAGTTTTGTTTTTTTTCTGTACTGCCCATATTGAGGGGTAGCCCCCAAACAAACTTTCTTCATAACCTGATCGGATAATGCGTTTCTATGCAGATATCTCATAGTGAGCAATGTATTTTTATACATGATCAGCTAAAAATTACATAAACTCTTCAGAAATAATTTCACATCAATTTAGTAAAATCTACGATTTCAGTTTAAATCACCACAGATACCAAAGGATGAATTTGACTAGATTTATATCGTCGAGCTGACAAAGACTAATATAACTTTAAATATATTTGATGACTCGTTTAATGCATTGCAAAGGCACATCAATCACTTCTGAACAGATTGATGTAAAATGCAAAACCGAGCACCATCAATGTTATTTTAATGTGTCTGTATTTGACCATCGTCTTAAAATTGTATGTTAGTAAAAAACCAAGAATAAATAAAATAAATATTTCTTGATATTCATAAAAAACAATAATACTCAATTGGAATTTATTCATTTCAGGAGAGAGAGAAAGAGAACACAACATTGAACTTAAAGTGCAGAGTTCTGAAATTGTTCTTTGTGACAGATGTACATACATATACAAGGCGATCTCCAATTTGTCAGTAAGAAGTCGGGTACAGAAAGCGGCAACAAAAAATTTATTCATATAATTCCACATTTTGGATAACATAAATTAGTTTAGAAAAAAAACAAGTCAGTTTGCAGCAATGAAAGAATGGAATTCAATTCCGTTGCTTCGCTGCCTTTTCTGAATTTTTACGCGGTTCATCCGAGCAGCACCTTGCGCATCATAAAACCACTGCTTGCGCTAGCGCTTGTATGAGGCCGTTCAATGCCACCGGCACCACCAGCTTCGCCAGGCTTCTCGTGCTCAATGCATTTGGAGGAGCAGAGATATTGCAATAATGGTACACGATACTTGCCGCAAAAATCGACGAATTTTATATGCTCGACTCGATTGTCGAAGAAGACTCCCTTGCAGTTGGGATTCACGCAACAATTGGCGCTGTTGAGATACTCCATCAGCGTGCGCGGTAGATCACCTTCATTAAGATGTTGTGCATTAGTTTTGACAATACGTCCAGCTAGTTCGAGCAGAGTCGGCGGTGTTAGTGCCATGTCCTGAACAAAGCGCACCACCAGAGGATTATCGCGCAAACTTAACTGTGAAAAGTATTGATATAAGTCATATTTGTTTGTCTAGTTATTTCATCATATATCTTACCTCTGTTAGATTCTTAAGTGCTACAATATCCTTGGGCAAGTGCTTCAGTCGGTTTTTGTGCAGCAGCAGCGATTTGAGGTTCTTTAGCATAGCTATGCTCATTGGCAGATGCTCAATCAGATTGTCACAAAGTACTAGCGCTTGCAGCTGACTAAGCATGCCAACAGATTCGGGTACATCGGTGATTAAATTACCGCCTAGCGAGAGCACATGAAGTCTGTGTGGTGAAAATATGACATAAGTTAATATAAAAAAACTAAGTGATACTTAAGGTTCACAGAAAAATTAAAACAAGGTGTAAGTTTATGTGCTGATAAGTTACAACGAGGAGGGGTATGTGTATGTGGGGATTCAGTTTATTACGTAACATTTCTCAGGGTTTTATAACATGCACAAAACTTGGGTGTTCATCGAGTAAGACCTCCAATTCTACATCTAAGATATTCGCTTGGCTAGCAAGTCGTTTATGTTCCGTGTCAAAATCACAACTTCTAAAGCGTTAGAAGCAATCGCCACCAGTCCATTCACAAATAATGCCCCCACCATGAGTTTCTATGTGTGAGCATTCGACACACTTCAGTCGCACTTTTCTTTAAGTTAAAACAGGAAAGTAAAATTTTCAGCAAATGACTAGTCTTTTTATGGGAAAAAAGTATATGATGCCGTTTGACGTTTATGATCTAACATTTTTGACCATATATTGACTAACGCCAACAAATACATGCTCCCATTGATTGGAAATTCTTTTCAAGCTATTAAGATAATGCACAAAGTGACAAATTAATAGTTGGTATTTGGAAATTTAGAGTAAACATGTTAAAACAGGAAAAAGTTTTTCAATTCAAATCCGAGCAAATTAGTATTTTGTCGATTTATGCCAATTGAATTTCCTATTAAATTTTTGTACACAATTTTGGAGTACCATGACGAGTTCACGCTCATGCTTATGTAGAATTTTGCATAAAATAAATAATTTTAAAATAATCGTATAATGCCTTTCAAGTACTTATTACATAACAGGAAAGAGTCTCATGTAAACTATGGATCATAAAAAATGTATACAGCTGTTTTCGCAGGGTCGTAATGTGAAGCGTTACGTTGTTTCTGTACGTTTTAAAGTTGGTAAGCTATCATTCATTCTTTCTCTCCGTATTTGCATTCATTGCTTTTTACACCAAAAATTGGTTAATGTGTTATTGGTTTTGTTGCATTGCGGTTTTTATATATTTTTTTGGCAATAACTTGAACATTATAAACAAATTTTGCATTTCTGCATTTATACAAAAGCTTTGTCTATTAAATTAGTAAAAAGTGCCTCAATTTGTCTTTTGAAGAGAAAATAATATAAAATAGTTTTTTTACACTAAAACTTTTCTGTCTAATTAAAGCGACAACAAATAATTTTCAATATGTACTATAAAATACATTAAAATACATTAATAACAGTTATTTTTATTGAAAATATAACATATCCCATGACTAGATCGACTCTGCCATGTGGGATATATCATAAATATTTTCGTTCTGGTATAAAAAGTATTTTTACTATCGATGGACAACGAGCAACTCGCGAATAAAAAAGAGAAAGGCGATCGTCAGACGTTCGTGCGAAAAAGACAAAAATCAGGCACGTTTACTAAAAGCGTCCATTTCTGCACCTTACCGATAACTCCGAAATTGGGAGATAAAGTAGTTTTCGATGTTTCATATAGCATGCAGTAGACAAAGAAACATACATACATCATCAAATATACACGTTATGTGTGAAAAGTATAAAAGAAGACCATAAATTTGTTATTAGCTACATTAGTAATTTTGCTTAACTTATCAATTTGCTACAACAAACTGATTTTCGTATATAAATAAATAAATGGCAGTTTTGCACTGGTTTCCCTATTGTTTTCATAAATAATATCTTCAGACTTTACAAAAACAACTCTGTTTCGGTACCACATACCATTTCCATCGTTAGTGGTTTTAGATGTTACAAATTTATGATAATTTGTGGAATATATTTAGGATTCGGCTTTACCCAAAAACTGTTTTTCTTTGGTTATCAAAACCAATTATTCTGAAATAATTATTCTATTTTGGGCGACAATCTTATCATACTTACAACTTGAATCAACACATACTATTGATATTATTTTGTCACAACACATGCACAATATTTGATTAGCTTGAGTTTATTGAGTATTAGATACCAACAAGAACACTACTTTTTTTTTTTTGATATGAAGCTAATCGAAATTTAGTATAGTTATACATGGTTTTTCCCGAATGTAGATAGTGTCTTTCAGCATTTATTAGTAAAATCACAAGGAGTGCTTGGCACAAAATACAAACGTACTTTAGAATTGCGTTTTTTGTGGGAGACAACGGACTTCTTACAACGTAAAACATTACAGCAAGAGCCGAAAACATTTTTTAGACGGGGTTTCATATTATAGATTAATGATCTATAAAACTTTATAAATCTTTTCTGTTCATGAATTAGAATAAAACATATTTGTTTCTCAAAATGAATGTACATATGTACATATTTACATTGTATTAAGCTAGAACAATGGAAAACCAATGCCTTTTGGCAGGGTGGAAGGTAAAAGGTAAATCGTGGTAACAAATTGTTTTAGTTTGTAACCTATCACACAATTCTTGTTATAACTGTTTCTACTCCATCGACCGCATCATTGTCATAAGTTGCGAAAAAGATACATCAGATATTTTTGCATGTTTATTGCGGCTTAGCTTGAAATTTATTATAACCAACGATTTTTTTTTTTACAAATATCCACGCTAAGCATGGGTTCCCTATATTTCTATATTTTATCTATTTAAGGCATAGTTAAATATTGATACGAATTAACATATTTGGTTGCTACGGGGAGGTTTGATAAGTCAGAGGATGTTTTATTTTTCCTTTTTAGCGTTATTGCGATTTTTTATTCCTTCTGAATATTAGAATGTTTCTAGGCCCTCAAAATAGTGATGACATCTTATTCGACACAAATCTCTTACTGCCATCCAGTACTTTAGGTTTGTAAACAGGAAATAATCACAGGGGCTAAAGCGGGAGACAAAAATTAATTGATCTTCCAAGCCTTTCATCATGCAGATCTATGCACACTGTGGTTTTTTTTCACAAAATTCTTATTGGTGAAATTGATTCACTTTACTTGCTTCAGTCCGTTTCACTAAATGTGCCTATTCAAACAATTTGTCACTTTGTGCCAATTATGTTGCTCAGTTTACTCACTTCGAGCTCTTTGTTCTAAATACAATAAATTCTGCCCATTTTTCTTAAAATAACAAATCACTATGCAATAAATTTGTAATTTTAAATTTATTTAAATTCCTTTAATTTGGATCGTTTTACCATTTTCAAGGTGCATCCCAAAAATGCTGTAGCCATGATCTTGTTGGCAGGCAGACTGACCTTGGCCTTTTTTGGTGCACTGTGTGATGGACCCATGTCTCGTCGTTTTAATTCTGAACAAAGTTTCTGACTATGCTTATAAAAAATGTCTTATAACGTTTCGTAGTTTTGATTTATACTTCCATTAATATATGTCAAAGTTTTTGGGCCTTTCCATAAAAAGGCTAACCGAAGTCGAAATATAAAAATATGAAATGAAACGATCTTTTTAAATCAAGTTATAGCCAAAGGCCACGCAGCCAACGCTATACCCTCTAAGTAAAAGTTTTGTATGCTATAACTTTAATAAATAAATAAATCAAGTTTAATGTAGAGAACTTATAAAAAACGTTGAATTGGTGAACATGCATTATTTGAACATGTATTTGAACACCTATTATTTATTTAGATTTTTAAAGTTTGTCAAGTCCGACTAGTTTGATACTACGCAACATTTATATTCCAACTGCGTTTCTTTAAGTGCGTTAAAAAAAGTGAAAGTAAAACAACAAATATTGAGCCTGGTACTAATTTTAGAAAATGAACGGAAAAAGAAGTCAAAGTCCTGCATTCGAGTGTTCGCACTATTAAAAAACCTTTCTTATATAGACTTATGCAGACTCTGCTTGTTCTAATACAATCTAAACAACAAAAAAAACTTCGGTGGTATCGAATGAGTAATACACTTAAAACGTCGTATCAAATTGTGTATTTGGGTCTAGCCTTAAAATATTGAAAGCGCTCGTCCAAAAGGAGCCACCATGTTAAATTTTAGTTGACTTTGACTGCAATAAAATAGTTTTCCATACCAAAAGCCAAAAGTGGGCGGCCAAGTCAAGTCGATAATTCATGTGATTATAAACAAAAATGAGGTTATTTCCCCATTTTCAGCTGGATATACTCAAATGCAGAGCCTCAAATTTACAAATCAATTACGAACGGATCGACTCGTTTTATCGAAGTGATTTAATGTGAGTTAATGCGTTACAAATTTTCAGACAAACTAAAAAATAAAATATATATAATATAGTATATATATATGAACTTGTATTTATAGTCAAAATTAGAAAAATATTTTCAAGTACTATCACGTTTTTATCAGATTAGACCAAAACACATTAATTAGCCTTACTTAAATAGTTTAAATGGCATTAGGTGTGTAAATATTTAAATGACTGTGTCTGAGAATCCATATTGTATGATTTGAGATAACATACTAAAGAAGCTTGTGCGGGGAACGGGCCGTTTCGATGTTATTGCGAGATGAGTTAGTGAACCGTAATCGTTCATTCTGTATATATTTTTCACACGTTGCGTGAACAGTATAATAATTTTGTCACGGAGTTTGTAACGCCTTCTAGAAAGTATCGAAATCCAATATTAGTGATCAGCTGTACCCTATTTAGGGTAGATTTTTACTGAAACTTCTTCTAATAGAGTAGCGAATTTAACAGATCACGAATATATATAGTTTATGAGGTCTGCGATGCCTCTTAGTTTGTATTATAGTTTGTAACTCATTAAACACACTTTCAGACAAACTAATAATACCATTTCACATTGAGTGGGAACAGTATATTCGTACAAAATTTTCAAATATAGGAGGTAGGTTTGTGTGTGGGGCTACGCCCTATGGTGAGGCTTGCACATTCATTTAATACACTTTATCTCTTATAGACTCGAAGATATTGTTGCTTATACAGACGATGCCAGATGAGTAACGGACACTGCTATATCGACTCAACTTTTGAAGTTGAACATGTATATCTATATAATGAAGTTTGTCATTACTCTTTTTACATTTACATTTCTTTCGCTTTTTTTTTTTTTTTGACAGTACAACAGGTAATTGCTTTAGTCGAACTTAAACTAAAGTTTGGAACATGATAAAAAATAAGAGCAACAGTCGATATGACTTTTTTTTAGACTGTACATTTATTTTTAAATGTCATGATTTGCAAAGTGGTCATAAACATGGCAGCAAGTTTTATGGCCAGTCGAAACATACCATAGAATCAGTACAAATATTTAATCACTGCACAGTGCAAAGTATTTTCAATCTAGGTGGACTAAAAGAAAACAAAATTGTTCTTAGAAAATATTTATTTTCACATATTTATAAATGTAGATCAAAAATTTAAAATTCTGACATAACGGAACCACAAAATTAGCATTTGCTTTTGACTCAGAGAATCAATGATTATTTTTCGAGATTTTTTGTGCAATTTTGATTTATTAAAATATAAATAAAAACGAATATTATTAATTTTTAAATATGGAATAGTTTTGCTAGCTAATCTATACAGTATGTTTAGTTTCTGTAAGTCTTGAGGATAGGTGGACAGGCGGATAATGGCTAGATCGACTCTTGTTCTCGTGCTGAGCACAAATGAATATTAATGTGTATGGGTCTCCTGTACATCGTACGCTACTATATATACAAGTATAGAAATTTCGATAAGCACAATCCTGCTAAAAACCATTTGTTTTTTGAAAGCGGTTTGTTGATATAAAGTGTTTTAAGGCTTCGGTTCTACCGCCGATAATATTTTCTCTTGTTCTCTTCAAAGAACTGCACAATTAAAATGAAAATCACAATATGAGTGATTACGTTGATAAACTTTTGTCTGTACGAGGTCAGTCTGATTAGCCACAAAGCGAGCTACGACATAAGTCTGACAGAAGGCGGGAGAGTGAGAGAGAAGTAAAGATGAACCTATTGATTGAGTATGGCAGCTCTTGTAGTAAACATTTTAATGGATTCTAGTATTTTGCAAAACATTAAAAAATGCAAAATCATACTCTTACCCTTGCATCTTCCATATGTCCTTGGATATGCCTGTCATCTTATTCCCGCCAACGTAGAGATATTTGAGCTGTCGCAGTTCGGTGACTTGTTCGGGGAAGTGTGTCAGCAGATTGCCGCTCAGATTGAGCTCCTTTAGCGTTGAAGTCCCAGGCAGCCCCACACCACCGACACCACCGCCCACCAACAATTTGCTCGCCAGAAATGACTTTGGTAGCGATTTATTTGTCAGTAGATTGTTCTTGGCGATGAGCGTGACAAGCGGCAGCTGTGTAAGTGCCTCCGGCAGCGTTGTCAAGCAATTCGAACTCAGATCGAGTACCCGTAAATTGCTGAAATTTCGCAACAGATCCGGCAACTGGCTAAGCCGATTGTGGTTTAGAAGCAGCGTTTCAATATCCTTGTGCGATTTGAGTAGTGATTTGTGTGGTGCATGCAGATCTTCGGCCAGCGTAATCGAATCGAGATTCATGCGAGCATAATCAAGAGTTTTTTGTTCACGCGAATCCGATTCGCAGCTATCCGACGTATAGACTTCCATGATGTTACGATCGCCTGTCTGCGACTTTGTTTCCTTGATGTAATTTGCTAATTGCGCACCGATGAGGATTAGCAGCCAGCTTCTTCTTTGGTTTTTTTTTTATTTCTTTGGAATAGCTCAGTTTTTTCGTGGTGCCTATGCCGTTGTTTCGATTTGAATGTGTTGAAAAAATTTAATTCGTTGCGGTTTGCTTACATTTCTCTTTTTATTTTGGCACTAGATTTTGTTTATTTTTATTATTATTATTTTTGTTCGATTTTGTGATTAATATTTTAGCGTTGTACTTCACTGTTTTTATTTTTTTTGTTTCGTTGTGAGCGATATTTCAATAATTTTTACGTCTTCCGATGTTCTGCCGGCGCATAAATCAAGCTTACGACTGAGAGAACCACAATGTTTTCGATTCGTCTCAACACATTTTTTTGATTTTATTATATTTTGTCGCTCATAAATGTGTGAATACAACTCGTTGCTCACGGCACTCTTTTAACAATTTATAAGCACACGCTTGGATCGGATAGATAGACATATACAACGGGTGTTGTAGCAAAAGCGCAAGATTTCATTTCGCTTCATTACTATTCATTTCGAATTTTTCGTTTAAATATTTTGATTAAAAGAGAAAACAAATTTAATTTGAACTGTTACATAATTTTTCAGTATTTATTGAGAGTATATCCGTTCATTTAAAACGCTTATCTCACACAATTTGTGGTAATCGTACAGCTCTTAAGAAATTAAATTTATCAGTTAATATTAAGAAAATCTCCAACAAATTTTAATAGTGCGCTCTCGTTCAAGCACCCGTTAAAAACTGCTGATAAGATGGTACGAAGGGTAATGAAGTAGTATATTTGATAATTTGAATCCGAAAGCTAATGTGGGTGGTCTAAAGCGAATTGTGCCTAATGTAAGTAAGTCAATTATTTGTGATGGTCGGATTTAAGATCATGAAATACAAAACAAAAACAAAAAAATTGCTAATATTGACGATTTCTTTAATTTTCATCTGCCCCAAGAAACGTCCAAGTCCAACGGATAATTATATATCAACAGTAAATTATCTGAATCATCATATGCGTCATATTTTTTGTATAAAATCATATGCATTTGTAAACGTCTTTATTTTCAATAGCCTTTATTATAAAAAGAAAGAATGCTGCAGTCGACTGTGATCGACTTCGAGTTATCCTGTACCCGCATTGAACATTAAATTTGTTTGGTCCGTGTGACATATTTTGGTTGGATTAATATAAAATACACAAAATTTGTCGTTTCAAACTTAACTAAATCATAACAAATGTTTTTTACAAAATCCCAAGGAAGGGCTACTCCTTCTAGTGGTCCGAAATGGACCTATATGGAATATTTCGTTAGAATTTAAGTGAGAATCAGCAAATTTGTAATTTTTTGAGATAATTTTTTTTTCACAATAAAATGTGTGGGAAAATTTCTTAAACCTTAAGCAACCTTCATATGTAAGCAAAATATGTATGATGTATCGACTGTTTATAAAATATGGTCATAAACTCGAAAAAAATCAAAACAAATTTCGATTCGACCTATTAAAGTATCTTTATTGTTATATTGCTTATGTTGAGTAGAGGGGTCAGAGGTAATGCCGTCGCAAGGTTAAGATGCGTGCAACTTTTTAGTCAACCTTCATTTGGCTAAGACGTCCTTAATTTCTCCCAGTATTTAGCTGGTGAACTGTGTGAATAGTTGTTCCTGTGCACCTTGAGTATAAGTGTCGATAATATTTGTGCGATAATTGCTATCTATTTGAGCATTCCGATATTTGGTGTGAGTTTCGATCTCGATTTTCAGCTCATGCAATCGAGGGAAATAATCGGTTACTTGCTTCGATTATACTTTCGAAAAAATATCTGCTCAAATTTGGTTTTCATAAAATAAACATAAAACAGTGCGACACGTAGCGAATCTCATTCTGTGAGTTTAGTTTCTTTAAGTTTCTCTATTCCGAGAAAGTTTCTTTCGGACAGACATAGAGACGGACACGGCAATGCTTTCCTCACTAATTTAGATTTTGACATTTTAAAAAAACCAATGTATTTTTTGTGCAGACAATAAAAACCGATTTCTGTAATCGAAATTGTTGAGATCAAAGTGAAAATTTGTTGCTAAGTATTTTATAACTTATTTAGAGTTTGTAAGTAAGCAGTTTACGAAATAAGCTGAGTAACTAGTGCGCAAACTGCTCATGAGCTTTCAGTTCGAAAGCGAGCATATCAGTGAGCTGTGAGCTCTGCGTGTGAGTACTCGAACTAACGAGGTTAGCAAAGATTTCACGACAGTCGCAATCATTAGAGTTCTGCATCAGGAAAAGTGTTCAAAACAAAAATCTCAACTTTTGAGACGGGAAGATGCTATTTCAGCCAGTCCTCACATTTGTATTTGTTCCAGTGCCCACTAAAGTTGATATTGCTGAAGCATAATTCAACTTTCCAAATTCTTGATTTATTAGGTACTCCTTATTAAAAAATTAAAAATATAGAACTATGTACCTCCAATTAATGATTAAAAATAGGTGTTTTTTACTCCGTACTGAGATTCCCCAACTGCACCCACTGCACACCGAAGACTAATTTGAAACAAAATATTTGTTTTCTGTATAAAGTGTATTTTGCTATGAAAGCTAAATAAAAACAACAAAAATACATTAGAAACCACTTACTTACTTTAATGACCGTTAACCGTTTACCGGTCATGGTTGCGTCTAGGAAGGCGCGCCAGCCTCCATAGTCTTGTGCGCGCTGGCGCCAGTCGTTTTGAATGCCAAGTACGGAGAGATCTGTACATACCTGGTCATTCCATTGAGTGCCCGGTCGTCCTCTATTTCGGCGTCCACTAATCAAGTTTGGGCCCCCAATGTAAACCATGCCATGGAGCTCTTTCATCCATTGGAATGAGGTGCCCAGCCCAGTGCTGCCGCTGTAATTTTATACGGGACCTTAACTCGTCGCCGACTCTAATAGGACCGAAAATCTTGCGAAGAATATTCCTCTCGAAGACTTTCAACGCTGTCTCATCCGAATCAATCTCGGTCCATGCTTCTGCGCCATACAATAGGACCGGGAGTATCAGCGTCTTATAGATCTTGTTTTTTGTCATTCGAGAGAGGGCTTTACTTCAAACGGTTTGCAAGCGTGATTCTTCGCCTGATCTCCAGGTTGACGTTGTTGTTACTGGTTATCCAAGATAGACGAAGTTTTCTACAACACTGAAGTTGTAATTCTCCATCATCATAAAAAAAACCCCACGACAGAGCATCGCCCTGCCTGAAACCTCTCTTGGTATCAAACGGGGCGTAGAGGTTTTTCCCCACCCTGACGCTTTGTGTGTTAGATAGCGTCGTCATGCAAAGACGAACAATCTTTGCCGGGATACCTAGTGCTGACAGGGCGTTGAAAAACTTCGATCGTATCGGCGTGTCGAAAGCAGTTTTATAAACGACAAATAGGTGGTGAGTGTCTTTGTTGAACTCACGGGTCTTTTCCAAAATTTGGCGTAATGTGAATATTTGGTCACTGGTCGACCTTTTTGGTCTGATATCGTCCTATCAGTGAATCCGTATATGGCTTCAGCCTATTACACAATACGCGCGACAGAATCTTATATCCAATGGAAAGGAGACTCAATCTGCGGTAGTTGGCGCAAACAGCGGGGTCTCCTTTCTTAAAGATGGGACAGAGAACACTGAGATTCCAGTCATTGGGTATGCGTGGTATCTTGCATAAAAGTTGGTGCATACTTCTTCGCCGCCGGTCTTAAATAACTCAGCTGGCAGCCGATCAGAGCCTGCCGCTTTGTTATTTTTCAGCTTTTTAATTACTGAATTGACCTCGTTATAGTCCGGTGGCTCTACAATAGTGCCATCATTAACTGTTGGTTCCGGTGTCATTTCTCTATCAGCGGAATTGTGCGCTTCATCGCCTCCGAGTAGGTTGGAGAAATGACTCCTCCATAATCTCAGTGATTCCTGTTCATCCATTACCAGATTTCCATTGTCATCCTTACAGAAAGTTACTCCGGGTTAAAAACCTTGAGTCAGACGCTTGACCTTTTGATAAAATTGAGAGTGTGTTTGAAAAGGCTAAGGCGGTCTGTTCTGATTGCAGCTTGCCGACGTCTAGCTTTCGTTCCATGTTGGAACGTGCGGCGTGCACTTCGCTGAGCCTAGTGCGTACCTTGGCTGCAACAAGATAGTGGTCCGAGTCAATGTTGGGACCACGTAACGTTCGCACGTCCAACATGCTCGATGCTTGCCTTCCGTCAATCAGAACATGATCAATTTGGTTGCGTGTTATTTGATCAGGACTCAGCCATGTAGCCTTGTGGATGTTAAGATGTTGAAATCTGGTACTACTAACTACCGACCTGCGGCGAAATCGATTAGCCTCTCTCCGTTATTGGAGGAAGTGTCATGAAGGCAAAGTTTTCCGACGGTTGGGCCTAAGATTCCTTCCTTCCCAATCTTGGCGTTGAAATCGCCAAGCACGATTTTGACATCGTGATTGGGACAGCGCTCGTACAGACGATCCAAGCGCTCACAGAACTCATCTTTAGCATCGTCGTATTTCTCTTCCGTCGGGGTGTGCGCACAAAGCAAGCACATATAAAAATATTTTGCCTTGATGCGTATCGCGGCGTGAACCTAGAGACGAGGCCACGTACTTTCCTACTCACCACGAAACCACATTCAAATTCGTGTTTACTCGCTTGGCATCTATAGTAGATGTCACAGGATGCTTTTTTTTGTATTCATTGGGGGTTTATTTTTTTTAAAGTGGCGGGTCCCAATCCCTGCGCACCTACCCCTAATTAAGGATAGGGGCGCCCCTTTTCGCCTTCTCACGTTAGCTCACCTTTAAAAAGCTGTTCAGAAGCTACCCAGGAGATACGTGTCCAAGCGGACGTGTGAGTTGCTTGGACCATTTGTAAGAAGAATCATTGTTGGCCATTCCTAAGTGAATGGCAGTCAACAACTTTTCTCACAATGTGAACTTGACCAAACGAGTCTCCCAGAAAAATTTGTGAAACAAAATTGTTGGTGTCTTTACCCCCACTTTTCCCAAAATCTTCTGTATTTTTATTGGTTTTGCACATTTAATTTAAGACCTTGGCACGTAAGGTTCAAGAGAACAAAATTTTGATAATAATTTTTTTGGCTCTGTTAAAAGAGTTTCTACAAACTCCATATCATCCAAATCTTCTCCTCATTCTGTGTTTTTTTTTCTCTATTTAATTTTATTGATATTGGTAAATTGGCTAGGTATACAATTTAAAGTTCAATGCGGGTACAGTGTACCTCGAAGTCGAGCACATTCAACTGCAGTGATTCTTTTTGGTTTTTGTTAAGTTGGTACATATGTTCCAACATATACTGAAATAATCACATATTTGCAGTTCTTCATTACATTACTTAATTTTTTTTGTTTTAATTCTTACTCCTTATTCTTCAGGGTTAATTTTGCAATCTTTCATTCCTAAAAACCTATATCAGAGTATTAAAATATTTTTTTTTAAATTAGGAATATCGATGCAGCCGTTTTAGACGTGGCTATAACATAATAGCACCATCAAATGTTTTTGTCATCGGTTCAAACTGAGAACACAGAACACAGATAAAACTTTTATCGACAGTCACGAATTGATGAAACAAGTTTATGGGAATAATTGTTCATCTCTTACTACTATTAACGACTTGTATACACGTTTCAAAGACGGTCGGGAAGACTTGAATGACGACGAACATTCGGGCCGGACGAATTCATGGATTGTCTAAAGACTCAATCCATCACATTTTGATCGATCATTTGGGCTTCAGGAAAGTGTATACACGATTTGTTTCGCATCAGTTAAAAGACGAAGAAAAGACGCGTCGGATTCAACATTCGAAAGACATCATTAAAGATTCCAAAAAGGATTAAAATCAATTTGCAGAATGGAAGCCGCCGGCTGAGCTAAAACCCAAAAAATCACGATTGGAAAAGTCAAAAGTGAAGACAATGTTGATTTGTTTCTACGATTCGAAAAGCATTATTTACCAACAGTTCGATCTACCGGGCCAAACAATTAATAGGCTATTTTATCTTGGTGTTATAAGAAGGAAGTTGGCGTTTGTTGCACGATAATGCGCCATCTCATCGATCGACACTTGGGACCGATTTTTTTTGATCAAAAATCGCATTTTGACCATCAACCAGTTTGATTTCCTGCATATAATATACAAGCTGCCCTATCAATAAAGCCGGGTGGCTTTATTTGCTTTCAAACTGAACTTTTGATTTGTATGGGCACTATATGGATCCATTTGTTGTATTTTATAATGGAGACAAACGGAATGAAAGATATATCTAAAGCCGATGTAAAAGTCTTGGTATAAATAAAATTAGGCGCACTGATTTTAAGACTCCATTTTTAAAATTTGGCAAACAAAATATGTTTTTATCTTCGGACGGAGAGTGATACCAGCATTATCATCGGAATACAAAGCCTTGATTGATTCATTTCAACTGATCATTAATATACGTCTATGTACCATATATGGGCTCCAATATCAATTATCTTTTCAATTCGACTCTGCAAATTTACTTTAAGAAGCATTTCTGACGTTCAAGATAACTCTACAAAAACCAGAATTCTGCAGTCGTTAGTTTAGGACTTTTAAATACACTACCTCTTTGCAAACGACTTGTGCAGGCTCTGCTTACTCCAAACTGTAAAAATCAATTAAAAATATTGTTTTTTTTATAAAATGTATAAATACAAGAAATTGCTAAAAAGTATACAAAAACCCTACTGCAACAAATCCAATAACTCATTAACGAACTACTAGTGTAAGAAAGAACTTAATGAGAATTATGACATGCTAATGAATGAAATAGAGAGAGAGAGAACGTATGAATGGTAGCTATCCAACTTTAAATCATTTATAGATCATTTATGGTCAAAAAAGGTAAAAGAAACCCAAAGATGATATTCAAATACCTTTCCATTGGATACCCAACTAAATATAGTCGACTTTAACTTTTTCTTTTTTACAATATGGCGTCTGGTTGTCATTTAGTCTTTAATCATGATCGCAAGATTAAAACAAATCGATTGACATAGAAATTATCAAAATCGGCCAACGCGTTTAGTCTTTAGAGATCCACGACATAGACATTACCCTATATAAAGGTAACACACAATACCCTTCTTTGCGTTTCGCAATCGGGTAATAATGTTGCTATTAACTGGACGGACTTAAAAATCTTTGGCATTAAAGACGAATAGCTGTGGGGTGGGCGTTGTGTTAATACTTTAATTGTACAGATGAGCAAACGATGCATTTTATCCAAAAACATTTTGGACGTTGTTTTTTTAATTCTGTTAACACGAGTTAGATTAGATTAACGCGCAGTTAGATTAGATTACCGGAAACCAAACAATCCAATATGCAGTTGTTGTTGGTAAAAAAAAATAAAAAATAACGCCGTGGTCGAGTGGGCTCGATTACGAAATACCCTGTTCCTAATGACTATATTTTTTTTATTATAGTTTTAAAAAACTGGTTCATACAAAAACTCATAAATTTGGATCTCATTAGTATGGTACCTACTCTTTGTGGTGAATCTAAATAGGTTGTTTTATAAGGATTGGCTTAATCGTTATCGAAATTTGATGTTTCTAGAAAAATTATGGGTCTGCATGGCTAAGCACATTCATTGAATACAAGTTATCTAAAGAATCAATAGGAAAATCTAAATATTCAAATTTGAAGGATCTATCTATTATAGACTCCAAGATTTCAATTTTCATATGGACTGCCAGACGATGGTTGGACGGGTGGCCAGACGAATATGTCTACATTGACTCACCTTTTGATGCTCATCAAGAATATATATATTATATTTTATGGAGTCGACTACACCTCCTTTTGCCTATTACACACATTTGCACAAACTTCGGTCACCCTTTTCTCCAAGAGAGCAGGTATAAAAATCCAACAAAATAAATAAAACAAAAAACAGAAAAGAACGTTAAATTCGGTGAAGCCGTAGCTTACTGTTGCCTTTGGCATGGCAACGCAGAAACTTTATATTGCTTAGCAACTTAACTTTAATTATTGAAACTTAATGTCGAACCTCATTGGATTTACCTCTGTATGTTTACTATTTTTATTATTTTTTTATTATTATTTATTGCAAAAAAAAAAAAAAGAAGAAATTACTTAAATCTAGTTGCTTTAATTAGTTTTGTATGGGAGCGGTATCTTTAGTGGCTAGTTTCGATTCATAAAAACAGGAAATAGACAGACGGACATGGTTAGTTCGATTTGTCTCTTCGAGCTGATCATGGGAGACTCCATTCTTTATTTCATGAATTACATATACTAAGACAAACTTATAGTACTATTCTTATTGTAGAGTACAAAAAAAAAAAAACGAATCGAACCGAACCGAAACGAGAAGATATTGGCTGCCTTGGTTCAAATTCAGCGTTGGTGTATCTATATAATTACATAGTCTTTGCTCGAAGACTCTAGCTCGAACAGTTTCTTAAATCCCTTTGTTCACACATACCAATTACGGGCGGGTGGACAGAGCTATGTATATCGACTCCACTTATGATGGCGATCAATATTTCTGAATGGTTCTGTTAAATACATTCGCATAGTCTTAGTACACCATTGGCCCTCTAGGCATAAATAGGCAAGTGCAAAACCTTACCTTTTTAGCCCTCTTAAACATGACATATTCGCTTGATTTTTTGAATATTTTACAATAGAGGCGGTGCACAGTTCCAAACTTTTTTTTTTTAAAAATGTTGGGTTTAAGCTAGCCAATCCAGATAAAGCTATAGACCAATCACAACGGCCTATTCCCTCTTATTTGTATTCGAGACGTCAGCTTTCTTTGTCATACATATATACAGTGTTGCTACTTCATAAAATTAGATTGTGAAATAAAAAATGTATTGTCGTTATGATGGTTGAATTCCAGCCAGTGGCGAACTTTAGTAATTATAATTAGTGTATTAAAATCAAGACTCTTTAGTCTACCCATAAATGTAATTTGTATTTGTACATGAAACGAAGTTTTACACAACCACAGAGTCAATCTCTCTCTATACCTCAACCAAACATTCTTTCTCTCCGTAACTCTCTTGAAATTGCAAAATCAGATCAAACGTTTTTTGTTATCACGTAATTGGACCTTTTTGTGTTTTTCATTGATAAGAAAATTCTTATGCATATACATAAGCTAACCAAAGAAAGAATGAGAGAATAAACGTGGGAAAGAGAAAGAGCGTGCAAGGCAGACTTCAATAATAAAACTTTATGGCGTTCGGGGAAAGCTAAAGCTCAGCGAATGTTTTAAATCACTTTGACTCGGGCCCACTGCCGTCGGTGGGAAGTGGCTCGGGGTGAAACAGATTTACCGCAGACGCTGGGCAAGCGACGTAGTTAAATACAGTAATTCACAAAAGTACGTATACCCGTTTTTTATACTTTTCATACATAGAACTAGTAGACTCAATTCAGTTCAATTTATTCCGTATTGATGTTTTACATGTTGAACTTACATCTTACAAATTATTGCATAGTTTTTTTTTAAGAATTTGATTTTAGTTTATTGTTTACAGTTTAATAAAAACTCAACATTCAATTTATGTTTTAACAAAAACTACAAACATTCGCATGATACAACAGAATACAAACTAAATAACAAATTATGTATTAATTAGCAAATTGGCGGCCAAGAACGAATCGAGTCAATTTTTGATACCCTGTTCTGAAATGAAGCGTATTCCGGTGAGTGCATTTGGCATTGATATGAACAAGTAGTAGTCTGAAGGGGCCATGTCTGGGCTATAAGGCGGGTGAGAAAGAACTTCCCACCTACTGTTTTCCAAATAGTTTTTAACCAGTCCTGCAACATATGGCCGAGCGTTGTCATGATGAATAATTATGGATTCGTGTCTGTGTCGTTTTTCTCGATCTTCAAATGAAGAAATTGTGTTCGGTAAAGGTCCCCTTTGATCGTCTGACCCGATTTCAAGAGCTAATAATGCAAATACAGAGCATTATCTTGGCGCCATGGATATTCGGCTTTGAGGTGGATGTTGATGGTTGGCCGGGCTTGACATACAATTTCTTGCACTTGGGGTTATCGTAATTAATCCATTTTTCGTCACCAGTGACTATACGATGCAAAAATGACTTCTTTTTGTGGCGTTCAAGCAACATTTCCGACATGCAGAATCAACGTTCGACGTCTCTAGGTTTCAATTCATACGGCACGCAGTTTCCAAGGTTTTGGATGAATCTCAATGCTTTAGACGTTTAGTCTGGCAATGGTTGCTTGATCAACTCCCAAAGCTTTTTGCGTTTGGCACGCACCTTCATCGAACAATGCCTCCAAGTCTTCATCTTCAAACCTTTTTGGCTACCCACGTTGTTCTTCGTCTTCTAAGACGAAATTGACACTTTTAAACTGGGCAAACCTCTTCTGGCACGTTTCGTTCAGCTAGAGCATGGTCACCACTTGCCGAATAAATTTTTTACTTCTAGGTTTAGATAAAAATTGTTGTACTTTTAGAAGCTTTGTATAACTTAGTTCAATTAAATAAAAACTTAAGAATTAAAATCCTTCAAGTTGGCAACCCTTTTCGTTTATGTAAGGGGAACCCCTCCACTGTATTGTATGTTATTTTTATTAGATTAGATCTCGTTAGTGTTAACAGAAGTTGTTAAAGTAAGTTAGCACTGTTATGTCCTCAAAAGAGGGAAATTTGCATCATCAGCTGTTCTTGGCCTATAAATGCTCTCATGCTTACTGGTCAGCGAAACTGTAACTCACAACCTGCTCTTCTGGAGACCATAATTAACATTGCCATTCATGGCAGCGTTGCTGATGAACGCCGCCGAACAGATACATATGATCAGGAGTTGTCTCGGCCCCACCTGTATGAGAACTTGTTGTTGATGTTTTATATAGAGTACTTTTACCTGACATTGACTGGGTCGTGAAAGAGCGACAGAAACTTATTCCTAATGTTTACGTCGGCGTCAATGTAGTTTCTGAAAGTTTCCATAAGGAGCGAATTTCCATGCTTATGAGTTCGAATCATTTTTATCAGTGTCTGCATTACATCCCTTAATGATGACAGGATCGAGCGCCGTGAAGCCAGTGATCATCACCTAGTAGATAATGGGCCGGACGAAATCCCGCTTTATAGAAAAGTCAAGAACTTTGCCATTCAACACTTCAAAAAATACAGCTTGGACACCATGTGGCTGTGTGCGGAGCGCATACAACTAAGTTAAGTGACGCATGACTCTCCTCATGAGCATTTTGGTTCTCATCTCGACAATAAAGGAATTACAATTGAGGATGATTTGGAAAAATGCAATTTTCAGCACGCTGGGGAGTCACTTGATGAGGGTTGGAGGGAAATAAAAATTGCCAACGATGTTTCGGTTGAAAATAGAAAGCATAGCCAAAGGTTAAAATAAATATGTTATTTTATTTTAAGAGTTTATTAGTAAATCAAATCTAAAATAGGAGAGTGCATGAGAAGATCCATGGTGAATGAAGTCAAAAATGTATGTAAGGACAGGGCCATGTCAGGAAAATATCGTAATTAAGTGTAGGATTACTAGCAAAAGTTTATAAGGACAAATTTAAGCGCATTTTGACATATTTGGGATACGTAATACTCGAACAGCCCCTTACGATCGGTTTCCGGATAGATAAGGCATTATCTCTTAAAGTAGTCTGTTGAGTGCCACGTCTGGGCTTAAAGTTTGTTTCATCCTTTCTTGGTTTGGCCGGACACTTGCTATAATTGGCAGCATGCTCTCCAACAAATTCGTTCATACAAAATATGAATGAAAAATGTACCAATGTACCGAAGGTATAAGAGCCAATTGGTTTTGTGCAAATCTATGTAGCAGGTAGAAATTATGTTCGGAGACCCCCAAAGTTAACCCCATTATGGTCAGGAGTGATAGAGGAGTCGATATAGCCATGTCCGCTTGTCCGTCCGTACGAACGAAAGGATCTCGGAAACAGTAATAGATAGAAACTTCGCGCTTTTTGCATTCGACTAGGACTTCGCCGGAATTTTAGAAGTTTATTTAAAAATTTTGCCCCAGAAAGGAAAAAAGCACGACCCACGGCTTTTTCTAATATACCTATATTAGAGGGTTCCGAAGCCTTCTTTAAGACGTTACAAACATTGTGACAAAATTATAATACTCTCACTTCACTCTCTGTGAAGAGTATAACATTTTTTAAAAATTTCTTCGGTGTAATTTTTTTTTTGTGTATTACTGTATGTATTCATAAGTAAATATTGAAAGTGTGTGTACCAGGCGTGGTCCAAGTTCAAATTCCATTCACCCCTCTCCACACGTTGCAAAATAAATCTGCACTTGTCCAAATCAAATTTCGATCCGCTTCACCCCGACCGCTTCTCCATTGTCGTCGGCGGCTACAACAGCAGTTTTTTGTGTATCCGTGCGTCTAGTCGTCCCTTCGACTACCCTCTTTAGATTATTTTTGTTATTTGCTTGTAGCTTATCGTCTCAGTTTAATTTCGTATTTAGGTACCTATGTATAGTACATACATATTTACATATACATGTATAATACTTATATTTAAGTGCCACTTGACAATTGTTGTTGCTATTAAAAAGTTATAATAAACAACGACTGGAAAAATAACAAGAAAACGCTAACTTAACCGAAAATCTAATACCATTCACACAAAGTTTAAAATTGTGTACTTAGAGGAGGTGTGTGTGTGGGACACGCCCCATTTTATATTTCTGAACCTTACGTCCATAAGAAACCACGATATCAAATTTCAAATTGATATTGTTAGTTATTAAAAAGTTTTCAAACAAATTTCCAAAAATATTGGTGGTGGCTTTATACAGAAGCTACTCCTAAAAATGGGAGCATCAAACCCAAAAATAAGAGCAAATCACCCGTTCATTGGAAGCCGCCAAGTTAAATTGAAATTGGTTATTTATGTATATAAAAAAAAAAGTTTTTGATACAAATAAGCAATATTCGTCGGGTGGCTCGTAATAGAACTACCCCAAAAAATGGCCCAAAAAGTATGGATACTCTCTTTATCAGAACTAAATGTATCTAGTCGGTTTTCAGCTGGATATTTTAAGATTAGATCAACAAAAAATCGCACCAACAACTAGACAGACATTCGGATGGACTCTTCTCTATGCGTTACAAACGTTTTCACAAACTGATAATACCATTTCACAATATGCGTGAATGGTATAAAAAATAATAAAAACTGTATTCAAATAGTAGACAAACAACAAACCGTTGTTGTCGTCAGCGACGGCGCAAATTTATTTTCCAAAATATTGCAAATATGATTAAACGATTTCGCAATTTGTCTAGTGGCGTTGTCAAATTTGAAACAACAACATATGTATGTATGATGTAAGATGTAGCGGGATATCAAAAAAAAAAAAAAAAAAAACTAGAAGCTAATTTTGCGAAACTTGGAGCGGTCAAAATAAATTTTGAATTTCAAATGAATTTCGATTACTGATATCAGTTTTAACTAAAATATATTTTCAAGGAACGATCGTAAGAATATATAGTAGACTAGCTTTACCCGCGTCTTTGTCCGCGGATCTTCCGATAAAAAGTAGCATATCTAATTACTTTTCCTATTTTGTCTCATTTGTGAAACAATAGGGGGGGCGGGTACCGCCCCTCTAATTTTGCCATACTTAACCCGTTTACTTCTCATGATCCTCTTAACATGAATACCAAATTTCATCTCTGTACCTTAAATGAATGCAAAGATATGACAAATTTTGATTGTCGCTTATATGGGGGAGGGGCAACGCCCCCTCCGATTTTGTCAAAACGTAGCCTATGTTCTTTTCCATCAACCCATCTATCTCTATTCCAAAATTCAGACGAATTGGTTGAGCGGTTTTGCCGTAAGAGTGGAACATCCATACATCGATACATACATCCATACATACAAACTTTCGCATTTATAATATTAGTAGGATGTAGACTATTGAAATTAATGACATTTTCGTAAGAGATAATTAGGAACGGCTTTACTACGAAGGCTTTCAAGCTGCAAATGAATGTAAATATGTAAATTGGAATAGAAAAATGGGTAAGATAAATTTGAATAGAAATATATAAGAAAACCAAAAATTTTTTAGGTCAGCAGTACATAGTCCGGGATATAAAAAAATATGTTAAAAAAATTACAGCTGCCACACTATATAAGAGAAAGACAAAAATGGTTTATAATTAAACTTGGAACTTTTCAATTCACTATTCCGACAACATGCAGTGTGCAGCCAGGACAGTATGTGTTCATCCTGACAACTGATTCCAAAAGAGCTTGGCAAATTAAAAAAAAAAAAAAAGACAATTCACAATGGATATATAATTGTCAACAAATATTTGTCGTCGATGCATTATTTCAAAACACACCATACTTTTCCAAAAAAAAATTTACAAACCGTTTGCAAATAACAATTTTTCATAAAGTTTGTTCGTTTTTATACTATTTATTTATTTAATTGTAACTTAGAATTAATTCAGAATTACAATGTGTAAAAGTTGCCAGAGCAACGAAGGCCTTCAGGCAGGTTTTTTTTTATTTTTTTTATTATATATTTACAGGTCTATGTTTAAATGAGAATTAGGTTTGCTAATATTTACAGACTTATGTTAATTGTAGATTTAATTTGAGTAGTTTGCTTGTATTTATAGACTTATGTTTAATTTAGAGGTAAGTTTTACAAAGTTGTTAATATTTACGTAGTTGTTCTCTGCGAGCATTTGTTTTGGAGTAGGAATATTCAAGGAGGGTTTTTATACTAAGTTTGAGCAAATGTATGTAACAAACAGGAGAAGGCGAAACAGACCCCGTTAAATACATATATTCTTTATCAGCATTAAGAGTCAATATAGACATGTCCGTCTGCCTTGCTGTCCGTATGAAATTCGAGATCTTGGAGTTTATTTAATTCTAGGTCGGACCACTAAAAGAGGTAGACCCCATACAAATCTGTTCAACCTTTATAAGTTTTCGTATTTAGCTAGAAACGCCAGATTTGGTGTGTGTCAAAATCGGACCACTAGAAGGGGTAACCCTTATATAAATTTGTCCCTCCTCTCTTTCTGGATTTTGTATGAATAATTTTATTTTTCTTTAATTATGTTATACCCTGTATCCAATGTATTGTTATTATTTATTTAGCTATAAATATTAAATTTGCTGAATCTAACGTAAATCCTAACAAAATTTCACACATTAGTCCATTAGTCCCATGTTGTGCACGCGCATTGGAGAAAAAGCTAAAGTATATTTATGTCAGTAATTTTCAGTCCCTTTCGGTATAAATGGCTCCACGCTCCATTCAATGTTTCGCTTCTTGTAAACAAACCGGGGTATACATTTAAGGAGTTAGATGTGGACTTATTAACAACTCTTCAAACAAGATTTTTTGACTTTAAAGTACTCTTTATTGATGAAATTTTAATGGTTGGTGCCAAAATGCTTTTTTAGAAGACCTTTTAAATCAAGTTTTTAATATTGGACAGCCTTACCACCTACTCTATTGAGGGAATTTCTATTATCATGTTTGGAGATCTTAGGCAGTTACAGCCCGTATGTGATAGATGTGTTTTCAAATCCCTTACGGAATCTCATAGTCCATACAGCTCAATAATAAGCACATATTTCTGGGACTATTTAAAACACCTAGAGCTTACTGAGATTATGAGACGGCAGCGAGTCGACCAATCATTTGCTAATGCTTTGAACAATATGGCATCCGGCCAAACAGCACATTACATTTTAAGCATCTCAAGTTCCTACTGATACAATTCATTTGTTGCTGAAGCGGATACTTATAATAAGATGAAATTAAACTTGATCCGTAGTCTCACCATATACCTATGGCAGCACATTTTAGTGATTCAAATAAAGCTCGATGTCTCAAACTGAATGGTTGTGTGTTTTCCTTTTTTTGAAGTCTCAGCTAAGTATTAGGAATATAATGACGAATATTGCCGATGGCCTTGTCAATAGAGCAACAGTTCTAATGCAGATCGATATCGATTCATCGAAATTACATTGTGCATGAAATTCATAGAATAAATAAAGTGCCCGCTCAAAATGTAGACGTAATGTGGAGCCTTCTTGGAACCCAATTTATAAAACTACAAAGAGTTATCAATACTTTTGAAATGATAATGTCACTATTGACCGAAGGTTATACCTACAGAGCGAATAAAAATTCATAAAAGTCAATGCGCTACATATAGCAGTGGTGGTTCACAATAGTCGTCATATGCGTCGACTAATGCATCTGGTCTTTTTATAGTTTGAAATTTTGTTCCTCCTAAAAATAATCCGAAAAGAATAAGAGAAATTGCGCTCCAAAAAATTGCTTCGCACACACTTCGATTATTTGTTCTATAGCTCAAACTTTAATATAATATAATATATCTAGAAGTAAGCACTGCCATATAAATTAAATTCGCGCTGACAAGCTTATTATTCAGTTTTCCCTCTAATGTTTCATTGAAGCTTCCACATATTCAAATGAAGCATATATAATGCTAGGTTTCTCTGTGGCACTGCGTTTAGATTGTCAGCCAGTTACAGTATCACGACAAAAAAAGAGGCATTTTCAGTTTCATTAAGAATGAAATATTTGAAAATGTTGTATGCTAGACGCCGAAATTGTTTTAAGTTAGGTATTTTAAATTTGTCATGTTTAAGCATGTATGTTGAATTCGTAGTAGTTTAAAGTCCAAACTATACAGTGCCAAGATTTAATACTGAAATTAAGAATATATTTGAGCAGTGTTAATTTTCAGGGAGCAGCTCATTTAAGGAGATTTTAATTTTTGTTTGCGTGGTACTTCGTCGCATAGTATATCTAACAGGTTACTGAGTAGATTCTTAGCTTTGAATACGTCAACCAAAATGGCGACTGGCCATTTTTAAACATCCTACATGGCATAGCCAACGGAATAGGAATAGCTCACCGAATTTTCTATTGTAATTATTTTCTTTCGGATTTGCTTGCACAAATTTAACTTTATCAAAAATTAATGAAGATTTAAAAACTATAATTTAAAATTTATTCGTTAGGAGCAGGGTATCGCGTAGTCGAGTCCACTCGCAGCGTTCTTTTTGTTTAAAAGTTTGCTCTGTGCTGAACATTGGACTTTGTCAAATTCAGACTTACCGAAATTTGTTTTATTAACTCGTTTGTTGTACAATAGACAATAGATTTTAATAAAAAAAATTATATACATACATAAATATACAATGCAAATATCTATGTCGTTTATAAGATTTTTATTTGCATATCATCATTTGTTGAAAAAAAAACCATGCACATGTTCTACGTGAAACACATATGTTGCTAGAAACTATTATGCAATGTATACCTGCATACATAAGTACTTTTCTTAACAGTATTTTTCTTCAAATCATTCAATGCTTTTCACTGCGTTCAAGGGATCTGTGGTGATGGGCGCACGTGAAGAAATAAACAAGATAACACTATTTCAGTTTCCTTTAGATAAGTTAAATTAAGCTTGTTAAATTAAATAAGCTGGGGATTATAATTATTCATTTATTTTTGTGTAATGATGGCACAAAGTTAACACTATAAGTTGTCAGATAATACTAGCTGGCGAGATTTAGATTGTATTCTTTCGTAAATTAAAATTAGTACCTATAATTAAGCTTCCAAAGAATGTGTACACATAATGATATACATACATAATAGGATTTGCGTTGAAAATAGCATTGGATTTAACATGAGACTTAGGAGCTCAGTTTTTATTATATAAGGTTGGAACAAAAGTCTTTTCGTATTTCGCCTTCTTTTTTTTAAATTAGGTATACCTCGTTAAGTATCTGTCATATGGGGCCATACTGTACGGTGTTTGAAAGGTGTGAGTGTCTAGTAATATAACTTCTACTACTTCTAACAGCATTGTGCTTGGACAATGCAGTTGTGAGCTACAGCGCGTCGAACATGGTCTCAAAGGAGGAAATTCGCCATATTTTAAATTTTTGCTACCTGAAAGGCAAAAACGCATCGCAAGCGGCTAAAAATATTTGTGATGTTTACGGGGCCGATACTTGTTCAATTCGCGTAGCACAACAGTGTTTCGTTCGATTCCGTTCTAGTGTGGAGGAAGTGGAAGATGCACCACGCTTCGGAAGACCTGCCGTCGAAGAAGTCGATAAAATCAAGGAAGTGATCGAGATAGGCTGCCATAGTAGAAGCCGTACCATCGCTCAGCAGCTTAATACTAGTCATATGACCGCTCAAAGGGATTTGTAGAAAACACAGAAAAACTCGATATTTGGGTGCCACACGAATTGACACCCAAAAACCTCACGGACCGAATTTTCATCTGCGAATCGCTGCTGAATCGCAACAAAATCAACCCGTGAAGCGAATGGTGAATGGCAACGAAAAGTGGGTCACTTACGACAACGTGAAGGGCAAACGGTCATATGTGAATGGTGGCAAAGCGGTTCAAACGGTTGCCAAGACCGGATTGACGTTCAGAAAGGTTTTGCTGTGTGTTTGGTGAGATTGGCAGGGTATCATCTACTATGAGCTGCTCCCCTATGGCCAAACGCTCAATTCGGTCCTCTACTGTGACCTGGACCGCTTGAAAGCAGCAATCGCCCAGAAGCGGCCATCTTTGGCCAATAAGAGAGGAATTGTGTTCCATCAGAAGAACGCCATACCACACACTTCGGTTGTAAAGCGCCAGAAGCTCCGGGAGTTCGGATGGGAGGTCCTTATGAATTCACCTTATAGTCCGAACCCGGCACCATCGGATTACCATCTCTTCCTGTCAATGTCGCACGATTTAGCTGGCGAAAAATTGGCCTCAAAAGAGGCGAAATCGAGTGTCTCATTTTTTTGACAATAGGGAGCAAGCTTCTATGAGCGGTGCATAATGAAGTTGAAGTTTCGTTGGCAACAAGTTATTGATCAAAACGGCGTTTATTTGAACTAAATCCGATGATTTACACAATTTGAAATAAAGGCGAAAATACGACCTACTTTTTGTTCCAACCCTATATATTAGCTTTACCAGTCGCATCGCACGCGCCCAGTAAAGCCAAACTGTCCAATAAAATAAAATAACTTGTATATCAAATTTCATCTCTGTAACTCAAATGAATGCAAAGAAACGTCGAACGTTGTTTATTTCCTATATGTGGGAATTGCATCGCCTCTACGATGTGTACCAAATCCCGATATCTCAAATGAATGCAAATATATTTTTCATATACAAAATTTTATCAAAGTATCCCATATGACGAACTTTCTATATCGCTTTTATGGGTAGCAGGATATCGCCCCACTGATTTTCACCTCATTTAACATGATTAATTCTTTCGATCCTATTGAAGGCATAGCCCTTTCCGATTTTGACCAAACTTAACACGATTACTTCACCCGATCCCACTAACATGTATACCAAATTTAGTCCCTGTACTTTAAATGGATGCAAATATATGTTAAATTTTTTTATCGCTTGTATGGCGGAGGGGGCTCGAACCCTTTCCTGGCTGAGCAGAAGTTTGTCTGTGAATTTCAGCTCAACCGGTTGATGGTTCGGCTTCCTACAAGGAGCGTACATAGATAAATACAACATTCATCTATACTAATATTATAAAGAGGATCTTTTCTGGATTTTTGTATGTATTGAGTAACCTCAGAAACTACTTGACCAATTTAAAAAAAAAATTGCCACTAGAATGCTACATTTTCCCTGAGTAACATAGGCTGCATTTGTTTAAATCGGAGAGGGTGGTGAGTTTGGTCACGGAGGGTGCGTGACAACAAAAAGCGTGTTACGCAATTTTCTGAAATCCCAAAGAACTAGTCTTAAAAGAAATGGGATGAAATTTAGTATTCCTTTTATGGGGATGTCATAAACCCGGGCATATTTTTCGTTGCTTTCGCACTATGCATCTGGTTTTAAATTTTGGTTATATGTTTATTAAAACTGAAAAACAAATATAAATTTTGAAAATATAGATAGTAACAATGTGCAGGTCCAAAAATAAAAGAACGTTGCAGTCGATTATGCACGACATTGAGATACCCCCATTGAACTTTAAATTTGTATTGGGGGTATGTTCCTATCTGCATGAATAGTGAATGATGCAGCAAATTTGTCGTTTCAAGGTGAACTAAACCACAACAAAAGATTTTTCTTATAAAAATCCAGGTAGGGGCCCAAGTTTAGATAAGGGTTTCCCTTAGAGTGGCCCGATATGAATATATTTCAAATATTTGGTTAGAATTAAAGTTTTTGCTAGAATATGCCAGAAAACCAATAAGTTTTTAATTCAAAAATTCAGAAAAGAGGAGTACAGGTTACTGCCCCTAAAAAGGAGTTCGTTCATTTAGTTATTTGAAAAGGCCATAGGAGAATCTAAATGTCCACACTTGAAGGCTCCTTTTATAATGTTCACGATGTTTAAATATTTTTTTTTAGTGTAAAGCTAGAAAACGTCCGTAAAAAAACGACTTCGTGTCGGTTGTCTCGCTCACAATCGCAATTCCAAAGTATATTTGTATTTTGTGCCAAACACTGTACTAAACAGAGGAAAGGTACTGCGACTCAGACCCGTTGTAAGATTTTTGTTTGGTCGCCAGTTTGACCGCCTATGCCTCGACTTCCAGCCATGGAAGTGGTCCAAGGTGAACAAATTCAAAATCAAGAATTTTACTTTTCGGAAACAGCTGGGGATTTAACAGGGCTGTCAGCACTATAACAATAATGTGTGTTATTATTCTTAATTTCGATTAACTTGCTTAGTTGGGGGGATGTATATAATTTTGAAAGTACTATTCTGCGAGCCAACTTGTATAATTTATACGTCAACACTATGATATGCAATATATTACTTGCAAACACACATTAAAAGCATCAAGATAAAACCAAATTAGTTCTTAAAGATAAAATAAAAATGCCTGTTGCCGGCTTCCTAGCAATAGATTTCCTTCGTAGAAGGCAATTGGGTGAAGCGGGTGGAGTGCATTCAATTATAAAATGTAAACACTCTTCTTCTTTTTTACTCGTCATTCACAGTCTATTTATTGACGACATGCCAACTTTTTGCAATGAACTCTTTACTAAAATGTATGTAAAAATACAAATTTATTGTACACTAAATTAAAAAAATTAAAATACCACAATCTTTATTTAAAACATTAGAAATTGAATAGTTCATTAAAACAAACACTCCGAATGATTTAATTTTTTGCTTTTAACAAGTTGGCATTAAAATGCTCGGTTGGTTTAATATAGTGCAATATTTGATGAGATGTTTACTAAAATACAAAGTAACAAATTAAATCTAACGAAATGTTTATAAAAAATAATGCAATTTAATTCAAAAATTAATTCTTTTCAAGTTTTTATCACTACCTGAATTTAACACCATTTATTAAAGCTGCAATCTACTAAATCCCTCATGCAATCGTGAGGGATTTCAAACCAACCAAAGAATGTTTCCGTGACACCGGGAATTGGAATATGGTTGGAATGGAATGTTGTGACGTATGACATGGCCGATTATATGACTTTTGATTAAGTGGTGCAGTGTCTTGCCCCAAACATGCTTTTCAAAATTATTAGTAGTATTAGTCGATCTAGCTGCATGTTTGTTTGTCCGGGACAATCGCTAAAACTAAATTTGATCTAATTTTCACGGAACTTTCAATCACAGAAATTTTTGAGAATCCGATTGGGTCACACCAAACCGAGTAACTCTTACACAGGGGCGTAACAATAGGGTGGCAGGGCTGGCAAAATGCCACGGGCCCCCGACCCAAGAGGCCGCGAGCTCAAAAATATTTTTTTTACACTGTACCTGAGTATTTTATTTTATTTGAAAAGTATATTTTTGTAAGTTCTGCTCAACAACTAAAAACCATAATACAATTTCAAGTTAAACGTTAAGCATTTCAACCAACCTAAGCGAAAAGATGTTGATTAATTTTTAGAGATGTACACGGTACCCGTGACGACTAATTTTACGTACTTTTGACCGTCAAAAAACCGTCAATCAAAATACCGGTAATTGCACATCTCTATTAATTTTAGAACGCATCCATTGGTTTCTACATATTTTTTCGCGGTACATTGGCAGCGCGGGTGAGCATTGACGATCGGGGAATTCCTCATTTTGTTTTCACTTGTTTCGTGGCGCTGCTGCTAGGGGCGAGCTAGCAACACTATGTTAGGGGAATTCCGGATTTTATATTTTTTTATGAGGGCTCTACTGATTTTGTTCTTTTATTGAATATGAAAATGGTGGTAGTCTGCGTATCCAGGGGGGTCAGGGGGGGGGGGAAGGGGTTGGGCCAGGGGTGACTGAAGAAAAAAATAAAAAGCTACCTAAAATTAGTCAGTACTTGAAAATTGATGACTTAAATAATGAAAAGTCGAGTGAACAGTGCTTCAAAAGTGAAGAATTGGACCTTACTAAAAGTATACCAGAATTATTAGATGCAGCACCCAACACCAGTGACTACCCAGATCCAGAACAACCACAACAAGGTACTAGCAAAAATCAAAGAGAATTATATTTTAGCATGAACAATATTGTATCTTCGCGATATGTTGCTGATAAGGGTAATTTTAAAGAGCTAACTGATCAAGTGAAAAGGTTCGTGATTGAAAACGGACATTGTAAACCTAAGGGTCCTTTCTTAAAAGAAAGTGACAATAGATCTTTTGTAGAAAAACATTACTATATTGTTTCCACGTCTGGCGTGAAACTTGAACGTATCCTATTATTTAATACTTCAGAAGGCGTATTGTGAACCGTGTTGATTATTCGCAAATCGGGCATCTAAGAAAATACAAAATATTTGGATTGCGGGCTATGACGACTGGTAAAATATTGTAGATGCCATACAAAGACACGACACACCAAAAATTCATCTGGATTCCTGTCTTACGTTACGTAAAAATATGGTAATGGGATCCCAAAGGCACTGAAGTCCAAGCATATTATTAAATTCATAAATGACAAAAATCTTCCACTAAATATGTGTCGAGGACAAGGATATGATGGTGCTAACACAATGAAAGGGACTTATGGTGGAGTTCAAAAACTTATAAAAGATGTCGAGCCAAATGCCATATATGTTCACTGTGTTGCTCATAATTTAAATCTAGTACTCAATGATGCAGTGAGGGAGGTTATTGATATGCATAGAGGTTATTGATGGGCCAGTGTTTTGCAGCCTTCCACTTAAAAAGTTTTAAATGACACTGATCTATTAAAAAAAGCTCTAGAATTTGTTGAGATATATAAAAAAGACATATCTGAATCATTGGCCAGGGAAATTCTCAGTTTTCGATCCACTTTCAGAGACGAAATAGAAAAATCTTCGTGTATTAGAGACCTTGCTGATTTATTAATAATAAAAAATCATTTTATGTCCTGCAGCTTTCCTAAAGTATGCACTGCATTAATGTTAGTTCTTACAATTCCTATGACTACAGCTAGTGCAGAACGATCATTTTTAAAACTAAAATTGATAAAAACCTATTTAAGAAACTCTATGAGACAAGGCATGATATGTAACTTGGCTATTCTGTCTATTCAAAATTCTATGGCCCGATCTTTAAACTTTGATGATGTTATAGACACTTTTGCGGAACAGAAAGCTCGAAAAAAAAAAATTTGTTATAAATATCTTATTGAAATTAAATTATTTGGTTGTTCCTTCACCGAAAAGCTAGCGATAAGATGATGAATGCATTAAGATACTATGTTCTATGGATGAATGTGAATACGCATTCGGCTAGCGTGGGGACTACAGACCAATCCCTCTCGCCTACGACAGGAGGCCTATGGCCATTAGTGGGACATATACAACGTGTAATTGAATACGCTGAAAATCTCGAAGTTTATTACAATTAAACTGAGTACAACGTGACGATTTTTTTCTGATAGGGCCCCATCAAAAGAATTTGCCACGGGCCCCAGATGGTATAGTTACCCCACTGCTCTTACATCCTTAATAAAAAGCCCCCTCCTGTCTGCACAAATTGCAACACAAACCTTACATTATCCCACATTCTCTTAGACTCCTCCCCAATTTAATCAAGAAAGAACCAAATACTTTAAACCAACAATTGATGGAATTATTTCAACCAACGATATAGTATGTCATATAGTATAGTATGTAAAACGATTGCATTTCTTAGATCTACAAAAATCTTTAACCTTTTATAACTATAAAACATGTAAATTGTAAATAAGTTTGGAACTAGTAGAATAACAATTAATTATTTTATTTACCACCTAACAAGCATACGTAGCATATGATATTTAAAGCAAGCTTAAGGCCATATTTGCTATAGCTTAATATTAAGTTAATCGTAATTTGTAATTACGCATTAATTTCTGTATGTCAATAATTTTAAATTGGAAATTGGTCAACACGTCCACCTTTTTATTTTGGAAATTCTTTGAGAAAGAATTATGAAACTTATATGATCATTCGGTATTGTTAAACAAAATTTCGGCCCCCTTTGAGAAATGGATGAATGGGCAAGATACGCCCAAGATACGATATTCTTGTTCAGTCTGAAAAGACGAATCGGTAGAGTGATATACGTCTGTCTGGAGAAACATCATAAGCTAGTCACTCAATCGTCGAAGTGCAGACTTTTTATAATCAGTACATTGAGAGAAGAATAATAAAATATTAATATGTACTTAAATTTGGTTAAAAATCAAAATTATTATCCCCTCATTTCAGAAGAGCTTTTGAAAACTAACCCAATACGATTTTTTTATGGTTTTGTCTGTCTAGGCGAAGATTACTATACACATATGTGTCGCACTTTTGCATATATATAGTCGTATTGGTGTATTGAAATTTGATTGATATATTTTATTTTGTAAAGCAGTTTGTAGAAAGAACTTTGTGGGAACTCAAAACCCATATTTAAATGTAAGCAAACTAAATAAGTTTTCTTAGGTTTTTAGCAAAAGCAACCAAAATTAGTTTTTGTAATTCAGCTTTTAGCACAATGCGTTAAAGATGAACTGAAATAATATGATTGTTTTTAAAAAGAAATATTACCATTCAGACGAGATTCACTCATCGTAGTTCTCAGCGACGTCTCAATCTATATATTTGTGCAGTATCTAAAATTTTTGATATATTTTTAGTGCATTTAATAATACATATCATTGTTTTTCGATTCAATTGATTTGACTGGTGATATAATGAACATACATTATTATAAACACGCTGCAATAGCAGATATGCTTCCTTTATCGTGGAAGCAATTTCTTCTATGCTTAGTTTTTACCTTAATTCATGTAGATCCATAATTAGCATTTCAAAAGAAATAAGATCCGTTGAATAAAAGAAAGAGCAACTCAGTACATCAGAAAAACAAAACAAAGCACAAATTTGGTGTATTTTTTTTTTGTTCATATATTTATATTGTATTTATTATAAACTTTTTACATAAGAAAATGCAAAACTGTTTTAATGGGAGACTTGTTCACAAATCGCTTTTAAAAACGCAATATGAACGGCAGTACTTCACAAACTGTAACAGTAGCTTTTAAACTGTAATTTGTAAACAGTTTGTACTATGCGTCTAAAATTTTAAACAAAACAGCCGCTGCAATTACTCTCAAACTGTGCAAAAGACTTACATTTTCCATGTTTTTTTTTTTGTTTTGGATAATGTTCCTGTATTTAATCAATTGATTGTTTGATTGATTTATTGGCTGTTTCTCATATATAAGTAGGTATAATTTCATTTTTGGTCAGTTATTACGTTTGTTTGTTTGTTTCGTTTTGATATATGAATGTATTTGTCATTGTTATTACTTATTTTTATATTAAAAACAATTTTTTCTTCTATATCCAAGATTATGTATTAATTGTATGTTTTATATTTATATATATGTTTACTATATAGAGTATATTAAAAAAAAAAAACAAAAAAATAGAGTGTTTCTGATAGTGGGTGGTGATTTTTTTGCTCACTTAATTCGAATACTGTTTTAGTACACATTAGATGCATCATCATTAGCTTTATAATTATTAAGATTATCATTATGATTAATTACCATTTATAATTTATTTTTATTATTTAAACCGTACTTAAATAATAAATATATAATAAATTATTATTGAATATATGTATCTTTTTTTTTCTTCGTTTCGAATAAGAATTAATGCAGAATTGTTACGTGTTAGAATGTTAGTATGAGCAAGGTTAGTAAAGATTTTTAACGGATGATGAGTGATTGAGTGTAGAGTTTCTATTAAACCCGATAAAAAAAAAATTTTAAAAAAAAATTGTTTTTAAACTACTATTTTCAGTTGCCGGTCGCAACTGAACCAGCTGCTGTAGTGTGACATAATGCCGCCGTTGTCGAGGTGAACGACGCGCCTCCTGCTGCTGCTGTCGATGTTGGCCAGGCGATTTTCGCATCGATTCGCTTGTAGGCAAGCATGCAGTGTTTACCTTTAGATGCCAATCGCACATCCTGCGGACACTCGGCATCAGTGAGCAACGTTTCTTCGCCATCAACAAGTTTGAAAAGCGCATAGTCTTGTGGATTGGTGATGCGTGCTTTGTGCGCTATGATCCGACATACTTCTCTTGTAGTTGTATGGGGACGTACGGGCAACGTGCGAGTCTGCAACGATCCATTACACTCGTCCGGAATGATGACGCGTAGCACGGACGAGCAGGCAGGCATGCATTGCGATGAACGCCACTGAAAACAGAAGTTAATATATTATTTTTTAGGCCAATCTCATCATTCTTAACTGTTAAATACTTACATCCAACGAACTGCCGGCACCAGCGTTGCCGTTATTTTCACTATCTGCTGCCATGAAACTCTTCAGTACATGAACTGCGCTGCACAGCGATGTCAGATAATAGCCTGGTTCCCCATTTAGCAACGTCGGCTGCAACAGACCCCACATAAATTCCGCCTCAATCTCAGCGCCAACAAAACCACACTTGGCTACCACATAGACGAGCACGGGAAGAAAATCATCGGCGCCCAATTGCTGCCCACGCGGACAGCCCGTTGCATCGAATATCGTTGAGATAACACACAGGAAAAGTTCGAGCTTATCGAGCGGCAGTTCAGCTTCCTGCAGACGCAATAGCAAATTCGAGATAATGTTCAGTGAACTGGATGACGGTGGCGCTACTGAGGTACGTATACCAAAATCAGCGGCATCACGTGCACAAGCATATTTTACATTCTGCGCCAGCAGCTGTATATCTTCGGAACGTGTGTAGTAATCTACAAACATCCCATATAGATGTTCGCGCAAGGGCAACACAACCAATTGGTGCATCACAGTCTCCAGAATGGCGTCCAAATTAAGAAACTCATCTGATTTTAGGCGTGCACGTGCCGCTTCAACCTCCTGATGAAATTTGCCCTCACCATGCTTAACCAGATAGTTTTTCATGCCGTTCATAAACTGCCGCATATTGCGCATAACCACTTGCGGCGCTGCTTCACGTGATTCCTTGGTGCATGAGATGAAATTTTCAATGTTGCGAGCGAATGTAGAGCTCTGATCTTGTGCCAATTGAAGAGTATACGTGCGCAATGAATCACCTGGTCCTGTGCCGTATAGATTTATCTTATTGCGTGGATGACCTGCAAAATGTACAAAAAAAAAAAGAAGATATTAGTAAAATTGTATATAATTTTTTCACTTTGCTAAACGTATTCCAACCCACTTCATCCTGTCAAACATTCTCCTATCCTATCACACTAAACAACTCACCCACAATAATATTCCACAGAAGCATCAATACACGCCTTAGTGTTGTACAACAGCCACGCTGTTGACAATGATCCTCTTCAGCGCAAGCACAGCCACGTCGATAGCGCATATAGTGGCGTTTATTCTGTGCTATGGCATATCCATAACCGCGAAATTCCACAATATGAGTCATATTCAGCAAGATGTTTCCATTATCGTCGAGATGGAAAAACTGCTTGATGTCATAATGATCACAGGTGATATTGAGACTACGTGGATGGCATAAATCTATTGGCACTGGCTGTATTTCACTCTCGGATTTAATTTTTTCCTCTTGCATCATCAATTGCGTCGTGATTGCACCATTAATATCAAGTTCTGTTAGCGAACTATCTTTGTCCGGACACTTGCCAATGGCGCCCATTATGGAGCCCGCCAATGCTTCAGTCTTTAATTGGCTCCGATTAATGCGACAATCTTTACGGACTTGATGTGGACAGGTGACAGGTAACTCAAGCGAAGTTTCTGCTGATGCATACTTGGGTTTCTTGGCACCAGCAGTTCTAGCAGCAATATCTTCATCAGCATTTGCAGCATCCCCACTATCTGCTTTACACATCTGTTGATTTGTTGTAGCATTCAACGCTATACCAGTTAGTATATCATCGACAAATAGTCGCTCATAGAATTTTCGCTTGCTACCCGCTCGTGGCAGTAATGATGGTAACTGCTCATTGGCTCTTCCCTTCGATTCCGATGTTGCTGTTGGGGACACACTGTCACAACTGTTATTCTGTGTGCGTCTCTGCAGTAGTTCTTCCTCGAAATCTCCAGAAAAGTAATTACCATCTAAACTTGCAGGATTATCAACAATCTCCCATTCGGACATTATGCGCAAAAAGATTGCCTCTTCTTTGTAGTGACGAACGTGCTCAGGATCGTGAAAAAATTCCTCAGGATCAAGCACTTCAATGTGTATCGTATCTAAGCTGCACAGTGACTTAGACATATCAAAAACATCTGATTGATCGAACGATTGATTCTTTAAATTTTGCTGCTCCTCTGTCGACTTGTCGCGTTTATACTTATTAGTATCGTCTATGCTAGCTCTTTTGTCATTATTTAGGTTCGCGTGGTGTGCGGGCGACGACTTTTTGAACCAGTGCATGGTAGATGCGATAGCGATTTTTGCCAGCTAAAACGAATTGACGAAAACGAAAGTTTCTCATCGGCACCTGGCGCCTGACTATAACCAGTAACTCCACCAACACGATCAGTTCCTTCAACACCGATCACTTTAATGTCGTTTTCAGCAACGACAACGCTCCCCAACACGTCAATGATTCAACCTATGCGCGAGCACGTTTCTTCAGCTATTGCAGATTAGTGGAGAAGTAGTGTTGTAGTAAGTTTTGCTAATTTGTCTTGTTATACAATATGTACTCTCTCGCGCCACTTATTCACTCAATAGTGTGTCGCACTCACAGCACTTCTTAACGCGCTTTTTGCTTTGTTTCAATTTTAATTACTATTTTTCTGTTACTCCGCAAAATTCCGTCACCTCTTATCGCTTCGAATGCAAAACTAATTCTGAACTTCATTGCAGCCAAACGCATTAGTTTATAAGGCGCACACACATACAACGGAATGAGAGAATGCCAGATAGAGAGTGTCGTAGACGACAATGACGACGACTTCCACTTCGATACAGCAGCCATTGCCGACAAAGATGACTGCGATAGTAGTAGCACAAAAGACGCGCAGACCGCTTGGCTGCATCCATTCGTCGCGGTCCACCACAACGACAACGTCTACGAACATTGGGCTGTGCAAGTACATATGTGCTTTATCAGCAGGTAGGTATTTTACTAACCGTCTAACTGTCTGACTGGTTGCAAACAGATAGGTAGTGATATGCAACGGAAACAGGTAAAACTCTGCAATCATTTTCAATGAACACCTTGGTTGCTCGCAAATAATCTCCAGATCTTCCGAGAAATATTTTAACACAGAACACCAGCTTAGCCGTTTTAAGGCAGCTACACGATAAATCTGTTTTGCGATGTTTTGTACGAAGGAATCAATGAATAATTATTTTGTATGATCTCACAATTCTTGCCGATATGTCGGTAACGTAAATGTTTCTTGAGAGAAAAATGAGAAAAAATGCACAAGTTTGCATAACAAGCGACCACACATACGACGATCTCAATAAAATATCACCAAATTGAGGCGAATTCAGCGTTACAGGTATGAGCTAGTAATACATTTTGAGAGCGAAAGGAATTGCGGAACTGTATGCAACTTCTGCGAACTTGGTTATTATTATGTGTACGGCAATTGGAAACTTAAAATTGTATTACTAAACTATGATATCACGATCAATCCCAAGCAAAAAAGTGACAGACTATTGTCTGTCACATATTTATATTTGTCGCTTTATACATTTTTTTTGTTGAAAAGTTGCGCAAACTTTTGAAATTTCTTTTCATTCTGGAGTTGTAGGCTTTCTTTTTTAAAGTCGCCATTGCGTTGTCTTCGAACACTATCGGAAACAATTTGATTGTAGAATGCCGCCGTCGTCTGTATGCTACGCTTATCGCTTCTTGGATCCGTCTCACTCTCTCTATCTACAATTATTGCAGTACTGTGCTAAACTAGGTTAAGAGGAAATTGCCATGACTCAAATCGTCATCATCATTGCTACTCCCTCTGTGTTGCATTCTCTCAGATGACGCGTGAGTGCAGCACGCGATCAATCGATCGATGGATTAAGTTATAAAACAACCAATCGGTATATAAACCAATCATAGAAGCGCAGCATCCTGCATACTATTTTTTTGCCTTACTCAATTCAAACGATCGATTGCATCAGCTAGTGTAGACACAGTGCCAATAGTTCGAGGCTGGCTACACAAAAACGACGGCGCAATTTCCAAAGTCCTTAGATTTATATATGTTTACAAACTCATGAAAACAACACCCATTTGAAATGGGCGTTCACGCTATTTAGCAAAACAGATGATGTCGTTGACGAAAGCAGGTCATTTTTAAAAACTCTGGTTTTTCCGGTATCAGTAAAACAAACCCATTTAGAGAACACATATGTCATGAACATTTCCGCTGTTTCTTTTGAGACGGAGTCATCATATAATGAATTTTGACTAATCCTCAGTATGGTTTATGAAGATATTATAGTTTTCTTTATACATTTAAAAGATAAGCTCGTTCGGTCTAATGATTTAATAAACAATAAACTGGTTCAAGGTGACCTATGAAACCATTAATTGTCATAGTCGACGTTATTGTTAGTCAATGCCTTCAACGAATGAGTTCAGCGAACTGATTGTTATATGCATATATGACTTTATACAAACATATATAAATATGTAAGTAGATGCCCTAAAACAACGCACACATAGTTGGCGCCACAAATATTTGCATAGAATAATAGTTGCGAGAGTACCTTAATGTACATCGCTAAAAATATCATAAAAACCACACAGCGCCAGATCTAATCTTATCGCTAGTCAAATTTCAATTACGTTACACTGTTCATGATGAAAATACAAAGTAACAATTTGAATAAAGGCCGGTATCCTGGTTGGAAGTAATGCAAAACTCTACATACTAAAATTAAGCAAAGTAAATCTAAAGTAGTTCAAGTCAGCCGTTCAAAATTAAATGATAAATTTATACGCCATCTAATGACAACAGTTATCCAAAAAGCAAACACCAAAAAAGCAGCGCAACAAGGCGAGCCAATATGACAGAGCTATGTCCGTCTGTCAGTGTGTTATCTTTCAAAAAACCAGAATGTAGGATCGACATGCGTTCAGGATGACCTATTCTTTATATATATTACAACTTTTAAGGGAAGCTAATATACAAACAAAGCCACAAACCGCCTAGAGTTTGAAAAGTATTTCAGCTTTGGTTGTCCAAAGTTATATTTTTGTTTGTTCATGTTCTCAATTTGAAAAGAAAAACTAAATAACATTAAAACAATCAATAAATCAGTGGACAGTGTGGAATGATATGAATGAAAAGTAATACTGAAGGCTAATTATGAAAAAAAATGACTTTTGATCTATATAAATTATTTAAAACTAAAAGTCGGAGGCCTAAGTTGCTAGTACTCTCATAGATTAAGTACGTTATTGTACAATATACTTAATATAATAAAAAAAAAAAAATTAAAAACTCTTATTAGAAACGATTTAGCAGATACACTTTTTGAACGCACTAAAAAGTTTATAAATATATTATATACATATATAAAGTGAGGTAAGTTTAAAATATGTATATTAGAATCTGTACTATGGTCTCAAAGTCTATATTCCAAATTTCTACGAAATCATTTCAAAAATAATTTTTTGTAAGACGCAACTAGAAAAAAGGCCCGATTCATAACCATTTTGGTAAAGCATTATAGCACCGAAAAGTTTCGATTCTATGTTTTTTGTTGCTCTCAAAACATACATTGGGTTCATAGATCTATATTTTGATAAGTTTTTAAGAAAACACAGATGTTAAAGCAATTTCTTGGCTCACATATCTGTATTTATTAGCTTATATTTTACTGGAGTTTTAAATGAAAAATATAAGTTTGTTTAGAGCATTCAACCATTATGGAAAAATTATATAACTGAACTACACTATTTTAATTTGCATATTACCTAAAACAGTTTAATATTCTACGACGTAGTTGTACACAAAAGCCAGCTATATTGCAAGCTCTAAACGAATCATGGGAAAGTTTACTGCACTTTCTCCCACTCTAGCAAATAGCTATTTTTGTTAATTTCATATTTACTTTACACTGACCTAAAATAGGAACAGCAAATACGACAACACCGACGATGATACTTCCTATCGATGGAAATTACGCATCCCATTGAAGAGCAACTAATCTTCGAACACATTTTCTCGCACTTGCAGTAGTTACTGATAAAGACAACAATTGGCGATAGGTTAGTTGTGGTTTATATTCCAAAGTGCGTCTGGACCTGTGGTTTGCACTATTTACGATCAACGCTGAGTAAATGCTTCAACGAAAACAGTTGCAGTTCTAATCAAATTTATCAATATTAGTTGCTTTTTTGCGACGCAATTCCCAGAGACGGCTACAACAATAGAAATACAGCCAGCGACGACCATCATCATAAGAAAATAAAGATGATATTGATGTTCATAATGACGTTGAGCTGGTTTGTTTGTGATGCGTTTCCAGTTCGCGCCAGACACGCGTCCGGATCATTTGATAGTTGAACAGAGGAAGACTGTAAATATTTGCAGCGGCTCTGATTCGCAGCAACTGCCGCGACAATCTATTATAGTGACGAAGCGGCCAATGATACGCTGATGACGAATAACTCTATATAGAGTGTTCTGAACGGCTTTGGAATAAAAATAAATATGATGCAACAAAAATAATTGATTGCGTGGTAAGCAATCAATAGATAGGAATAAGATGTGATGTATGACAGAACTGGGTTCGATTGTTTTCGATTTTTTTATGTCTAATTTACTTACAAAGTATCTCACGGTCGCGCATGCTCGGATTACGAAGTATGGTCGCAACTTTTGGACGTCCTGATGCCAGTTTCGCATGCGCTGTTGACTTGTGCGCTTTTAGCGTATCCTGGTTGCTGATAGTGCTGTCTTTGGTACTGCTGAGCTCCTCGATGATTGTATCGTCCTCTGACACGGCAGGCCGACATTTAGAGAGATGTATGGTTTCGGAATTGACGGTTAGATCTGTGATACAACATAGAATGAATGATAGAAAATCAAAAAATTATATAATTACTGCTCACCATCTTGCGGTACAAAAGAATCCCACTGCGATGAATCCCAGGGTTCTGAAAATACAGTACCATCATCCGATTGAGCCGAATCGATGCCATTGAAATAAGTCTGGCAGAAGGCTGCATAATTACGTTCAACATTGTCGTAGGAAGATAGACGACAGGTGCTATTTTGAACCTGGAATGACTTTTGGCTGCCGTTTAACTCGTTCATTGGTGGCACAGGAGGCAGTGGCTTATTGCAATTGCTTGAGCCATCACCGGGCAGTGGCTGTAGAGGTTGCTGTTGCGGAGTGGAGCAACGCACCAATTCTGGCAAATTAAGATCGGGCAGTCGCTTGGCTATGATCTGATGCACAGTTAGTGGTCGTTGTTTGTTAGTTTCTCGACCCAGCGAGTTCTCCTTCTCATGACTGTTTTGCCAGTCGACAGCCGAATCGTAGTCACCGTAATTTGCGCCATTATTTTGTCGCTCGTGCTCATCGCCTTCATCCTGTTTGGCCATGAATTCCCAGCTGCTATCAAGCTGCCAGTGATCGATGCGATTGCGAGCACGTTTCGATGGTTGTTGTGGTTGCGCTTGCGGTTTTTGCTTTTGCTTCAATTCATCCAAACTACCGGCGATCTTTTCAATTTCTGATGGTGTTAGCGCTGAACATGCGGCAACTGCTGCCGCCAAACCACTTTTCAGCGGTTCCGAATGCCGATGATTGGCTGGCAAAAGTTGATTACGTTGTGAACGACGCAAGATGTTTGCTGCCGCAGTTGCTGTCATCGTCAGGCCAGCCTGGCGCAGCGTGTCAGCAGGTTCCGCATAGAACGGACTGCCCTGTTTGCTACGCGATGCCCCTGTCGTCGATGACGTTTGTGCCGTGGGCGTAGTATCGCCACCAGTGACATCGAGAGCACTCTCATGTGGGGAGCACCCTGTTGCAGGCAAGTGTTCATCGTTTAGCGATTGACTGAGTAGAGGCAAGAGTAGACCGGCTCGTGAACGTGGCAGTGCGTCCCCAGAGAATTGAAGCAGTTGTTGCGTATCCGTGGCAGTGTGTAATTCGTTCGTGGCACCGTAGTCCAAACTAGATAAAAGCAGACTAGTGTGTACATGCGGATATGTTGGCGTCACTGAGCCCGCTGTGGGGTGTAGAAAAAGCAAAGTTAGGTTAACAGCTTTTGTGAAAGAAAGAAAAATGAGATACACTTACGTGTTTCAGCTAACAAATCCGGACGCTTGTTTTGTTGTTGCTGCATTCCTTCTGCGCCGGATGAAGAGGACGCTGACGCTGGTGGCTTAAAGCTTGTGAGCAAACTGGTACGATCACTAGGATCATGCGACCAAAGATCTTCGTAGTCGCTGATCTTATCGCCCAGCGTGCTTCGGCAGTAAATTTGAGGACTCTCGAGTATATCAGACTCTTGGTAATGCTTAGATTCCTTGCGCGCCTTGGCCTTCCGAGACTTACTGCTACCTCCACCACTGATTGGAGTGCAGGCACTTTTAGGTGCAGCACCAATTGCTGACGTTGTTGGCGAAAGCATCTTGCGTTGACTGTTATTCGAATCGCGACTGCTTTGCGACTGAGTGTGCCAGCGACTGTCATTCGATGACGAACCCTGTGACGAGAGCGTATCCTTGCATTCACCTTCCGGCGTCAAGCGTTTTGCGAATGTTTGAAAAGTTGTGGCATTAGAATTGAGCACCGTATTGAATGGGTTCGTGGTTGCGGGTGTACTGACTTCAAGAAACTGTGGCGTATTTGCATTCTTAGCGTCCACAGAGAATGTAACGGTTGTGGTCACTGTAAAGTTGCCGTTGTTATTATTCTGAGACGAATTAAGCATATGCTCTTGCGATGATGCTGGCGGTGGTGGCGCTGGGCTATGGGGCGAAAGCGGCTTTGACCAACGCATTGGTGGTGCTGGCGGTTTACGCAGATTAAGATCAAGATTTAATGTATTTGGTGGCTTTGGGCGCTGCGGACGAACATCGTTGCCCAGATGATCCAAAGTATTGCACGATGATGCCGATTTAAACGTGCTCAGATTGCTGGCCATTTCGACTGTTGCACCCACCCCAGCAGTAGTGGCAGCTACAGGTGGACGTGAAACACTGACCCCACATGGTAGTAGTCCACTGCGTTGACTGTTACCACCATCTATCGGTGACATAGTAAGTATAACCGAATCTATGGATTCGGGGCTCATTAACTGCATATGCTGGCCACCGCTGGTTGTAAACGATGACATGCTTGATGTTGTATCTGAAGGCGTTCCTGCCAAAGGACTAAAGAAGCCACCCAATAAATTTGCACTGCCAGTAGGGCTAAAGACGCCATTGCTAGTGACACTAGTTGGTTTTCCGGCAATGTTCATATGTGGTGTATTGCCGGAATTTGTGTCGCTAAAAAAGGTTGCTGTGCCCAGACCGCTTGTTTCAGTTAGCGAATTTGGTGATTTGGCGTCAAGTAGTTGAGCTTCTGTTTCAGCAGTTATAGGTGATGACTTTGTTGCAGGCATGGTGACGTTTGCCACGGCCGATGTCGTTGTTGTCATTGGTGTCGTTGCTACGGACTGTTGCACAGCATAGCGCCAGAACTCTTGTCCAAGCAGAGCTAGCGAAGATAATTGCTGTCTGTTCTTTGCCTCACGCAGTGGACGTGGCAACAATAGTTGGACCGGAAGTTCATCGCAGCATTGCGCATAGTGCGCTATTAATGCCGGTATTGAGTCAAACTTAAAGCGTGAACTCTCCAGACTGAGTATGCCATCATTCGACTGTATCAGATAGTGCTCGATATAGGGTCCAGTATCTGGTGGCAGACGCACTGACACGGCCATTGTATTCGGCTGACTGGAGCCACGTACTATGAAATTCTGTAACGAGGTAGTCAGAAAGAAAGGTTGAAATAAGTACAAAACAATATTAACAGCGAAAAGTTCTACAATGTATGTGTACATCAACGCACGTAAAGTTTACTGAGTATTATCGTTAAGCGAAATCTTTGTAAACCATTGAATTACCAAGCACGAAAACTTCATTTACACAATAAACATTTTACCCTCTATACAATTTTAATTTTGGTTTCAGTCATATTATATTTTTGTCTTAGTTTGTCGCCCAACAGTAGCATTCACTCGTAAATAAGCGAATGTTCTTGCTTCACGAAACTTAATGTTGCGTTAAAAATCTGCTCATAAATTTATCAAAAACAATGATAAATTGTTATTCTATTCGCGAAGTGGTGCGCATTTTCCTTCTCTCTTCTTTCATCTCACCACTCTATTTTTAGCTATCCGTCGTACCAACTTTCTCTACTTGGCTGTCCCGCCTCCTTGTGTGCGGAAATGTATGCTTTATAAATGTTCTTCCAACTTCACTTAGCAGCTTAGTTTGCGATTTCGTACAACCTCCTACCAATCAATTTTAATATATATTTCTTTAAGCTTTTTCGGTGCGTGTGAAAAGTGAAAAGAAATTGAGTAGTATTAAATTAATACTCGAGTGGTCTTTAGACCAACCATAGTCTATAAATTACTGTATATGTATATACGTCTGTTGTCATGGTATTTGCTTTCACATGCAATCAACAAGATGAAGGCCAAGGCAAATTCGACGTCACAAGTGCTAAGAAATTTCTATGCTCAAAACGCTTTCTGCACTACCATTTCCCGTCTGATTTGCGTTTCCGTTTTACACACACGTCGCACATCCTGTTTTCAATGTAAAACTTTGCAGACAATGCACCACTACTAGACGCCACAGCTTCAAGTTGGAATAGAGTAATAGAAGCAGGGTCGAGTTCTGTCCTCATTGTTGTCCTCATCGTCGTCGCGATGTCTTCGTTTTATTTTATGGCAAGTTCAGTAAACATGCCGGCCGGTATTTTAATCGTTCAATATCGTCATGACGATAATGGCTGGCTGCCCTTTGGTGTTTGACCAGACACAGCGACCCCTATGCTTACGGTATCACGACTTCATCGACCCCCTACTACGTTTGTTATGTTCGAGGGTTGTCAGCACATTATGTTGCATAGATTATTGTCGCATGGCGCTAATCGTCTTTACGACTCAAAGTTTTTGCAGACAACGACAAATGGTCAGCCTGATTTCTAGCCATGTTTTGAGTGAAAAAAAAACAGGCTACTGACATGATAATGAGAACACATTTAAGTCAGGAATAACTAAAGGCTTCTCACGTTGCTGTTAATTTTATGATTATTATAAAAGTATATTCTTTTTTGTTAATGCCATCTAAGCTGCGTCAAGACAGTGCTGCTCATATTTGAAAGTTTAAATATACTCTCATGCTCCATAATATGTTTTCACTTAAAATGTTTCCAGAAATAGTAGAATTAAATGAGCACAAAGTTAAAAAACTAATTTCATCGTATTATAAATTGGTGTGTATTTGGTATACGCTTTCTCTATCGTTTACTAACTTTCTTTGGCAAGCGGAAAAGGAAGCAGATACACGCAAACGACGCACAACCAATAGCATCGCCATTAACCCCTAGAAGTATGCAATTATATTTTTGTTGGCAATATTATTCTTTGTTTTTTCTGCACTTTACACATTGTGGGATGATAAGTTTATTTTTAGTTTTATTTGAATGTTTCGAACAGATTTAAGGATGAACGATAAAAAATGTGCTATACCACCCAAATAGACGGACATACCTACATTGAATCGTCTTGAAAAGCTGATCAATCAGATTATGAATAACCATTTTAATATTATAAATGCGAAAGTAACCCCCACTGAACATTAATTTTGTATGAGGGATTTATTCTTATTTGGATCCGTGTGGGATATTTTGTTGGGATTAGATACACGAAATTTGCACTTTCAAGATAAAATGAACCACAATAAAATGTACCTGTGGTTCGATATGGTCCCTCATGGAATATTTTATTTAGATTGACGTTACATACTATACAATACATTATGTTTTATATTAACACTCAAAAGAAGGGGCAAGTAGTTATGTATAACCCTTGCCAAGCCCCCTAACGATGGTCGGGTGTGTGTGTTTCGACAAATACATTGAATACTAGGTATTTAAAGAAGTAATAGTAGCGTCTAAAAATATATTCATGATTCCTTGGTTTCTTATGGATCGAAGCCCCACATATATATAAATTAAACAGAAGTAAATTATTTAATTATGTAATTTTTAAATACAGTTAAAGTTAAACAAATCCTTACATACTCTATGTGCGACATGACTTTTATGTCTGGTACATACATTGACAAACACTTAATATACCCTATTTCCCTATGTGTATAGGGTATAAAAACCATATAGTGAGTAAAAATATATCCACAACAAAAAATCCTATTCAGAATTTGAGATTTACGAGCATCATCATGCTGCTTAAACACTCTTACAGATATTTTCTGATTTCTTCAGCTTCATTTCGTTTTGGTATCATTTTGATTTTATTAAATTCAAAAATAGCTGCATCACGATTTTCCGACAAGTATATGTATACACATATATCGCAATGTCCATAAGCGAGAATATTCTATTATAGAGCACGTACCAACATTTCATATTGATTTAATAATGTTCACAAAGGACAGTATAATGCGCGGCAGACAACGTAGGAATACGATTCGATTTGTCTGAGCAATATAGGGCTTCTGCTAGTCAGTTGGTTTATCTGTTTTGCCCAAAGCGGAAATGCAATTTGACAGAGCGCATAGCAATCTAGACTGTGTAGTAAATAATCCAAGGGACCAGTTAAGTGTCAAGGTACAATGGCATTGAAAGAAAACAAAGTGGAATATGCGTTAACAAGCTAACACAACAGTGCAGAGGCCTCTACTCTTTAAATCGATAAAAGCGTACAATTTATTCAATATTAACTTTCATTATTGAAGTTTTATGTCAAACATAATTCGATACACATTTTCAATATGCATATATGATCGCAGTTAACACGCGATATAAATGAAACCTTCAGTTAAGAATGAGATTAATGTAGTATCAGGAGTGAGATAATTGGAGGGTTTATTTATTGCTACCAAGTTTAAAAATTATTTTAAATTTCAATAAATTACACGAGTGACTTATGGTATCTAAAAAATTAAATAAATGTTTTGGTTCGGCTTTGAAATACAACTTCAATTACTGTTTTTGATTTTGTTGTCGAATCGTCGCGACTGCTGCACAATTTTAAATTTAATTTGGAGTTGAGGATCCCTGTATCCAACTCAAAATTCAATTTTCCATGCAACCCTACAGTTCATATAAGCTTGGATTCAAACCCTATAGTAATAAAAAGTAGATGCGACTCTATGATGCGATGCTATTTGTACGAGTAGCGTACAAATATTTAAACACTTACTTTCGAAACATAAAAACTGGCATAATGCACAAACTAAACCAAAACATTTTAAGTCCTTGATATGCCCATTTGCTTACATCTCGACACAAGTCGATTCTATTATATGCCTGATTAACTACGTGCAGTTCACTACTTTTGAAGATGCTATAAGTCAAATTGAAGATAATTTGCAGTCGACAACTATGTTGATGATGTTGATTTTCATGATTGATGGCTGCCAAAGCACTGCAGAAACTACAAATGTTATCTACCAACGACTGACGACGGATTCTGGGTAGACTTCAACGACGATGACAAGTCTATTATCAAAACTCGATTACGCAGCCAAATGCGACTGAGATGTGTATGTTGAATGTCGAGACAGAGCGACCGCAATGTGGCAGCCATCTTCAATTCAAAGCAGACAGCCAACAGCTGTGCCCAAGGCATCCTCGATCTCTTTCTCATCCAGCACAATTTCCGTTCCCTTGAGTTGAACAGTCGGTTAGCACGAGTTACAAACATACACAAACGAAATATAAACCGGAAATTCTGTTACGAGACCTAACATAAAAATACGGATCGAGTCGATATGAATGCCATAATATATTGTATGTAAGCGGAAGTAGGCTGAATCAGTGTGGTAATATTTGTTGCAACACATCGTTACGGCTTCGCCTTTCAGTTTTTTGCTCATTCTCTTAAAGTCGCCGCATAGCATTCGTACACAGACTGCCCTCGAGTAATTTTGAGTATTCATGCATGCATACACAGTAGATTTGTTTGACAGAATAAATTGGTTCTCTTCACACTCGTTTTCGCAGTCGTGCCATTCATTCAAATCGATTTTAGCCCAAGGACCTTGCTACTTGACAAACACAATTTGAAATATATAAAGTGTGGAGTGCTAAATACTTTTGAAAAAGTTTCCACAAAGTTCAAAAGTATTCATTGGTATATTGCTGCATTTGAGACTAAGAATACCTTGAATGGGTGTTTTAGATTGTCGTGATTTAAAGTAGCAGGAAACTGTATATCTGGGAGAAATTTAATAATTCCAAAAACCGTAACTTTTCACACAAAATGTGATTAAAGAGGCATGCTCCATTTTCACTTACTTTTTGCGTTTTGCGGTTTCATATCATATTATCTTTGAATCATATGTCAAAAATATACACATTTGCACTGAAATTCATATTTATAAAATTCAAATTGAAATTCGGTATTCTCTTAAATGAAAAGTACCTAGTATAGTTAATATTAACTTGAAATCCAGTCCAAGTCCTATTGATTTTATATAAAATATAAAAAAAACGGTTTATCAAAGATACAAAGTTTTTTCAGTCAACGTCGTATAGAACGAGGTTGGTTGGTCGAGTTTAAGACTTTAAAACGAATCAGCTCGATGAGAGAAGTCGAGTGACTTATGCCCAATTGTATGTCTATTTGTCTATTTGTTTCCAATTTGGTACTCAAATTTTGCAAAAAACTACCAGTTTAAAGAAAATACAATAAAAGAGCTAGTAACACAATACTTGGGGTACAGAATCACTAGTATCTGATATTGAATAAGTATACTCGTAATTATTTCTCAAAATCACCATTTCACAAAATGGGAATTCGATAATATATTCTGCACACATCGTACAAGGACATGCCATTTAACATTACAAACAAGGCAAAACAACTGGAAAAAATGACTGTACATTAATTTGAGTTAAATTATTGTCAACAATAATTTTCGGTAAATTAATTACAACAAACAAATACATAATATGCATAATAAGCTTGAAATTCCGGAGATCGTTCAGCAACCCTCTGAATAACAAGTTACGGAACGTTAACATCCTATCAGCACAGTTCAGAGACTGGACGGAAGTGAGTGAAGTGAGCGAGTGCAGTGAAGCATACATTTTGCCAGCATTTGATACACATTAATTTCGCAATGTTGCACAGCATGTCCCACTCTATTTTGATAGCCATCTGTGGCGCCACATTTTAGCTCTATACGCATACTGGAATTCATTTTGTCTGTTGGTCTTTGCTGATATCTCACATGTTGCTAGTACTCGTACTAAATTCAATTGCTTATGGCGTCATAATCGCTTTTGTACGTCGTTTGTTTGTTCGTCACCTCATTCTCATTCATTTTTGGTCATTTTGTTCATTTTCACAGTTTGTTTCGTTAGGCACCACAAATGGTTACGAAAGTATGAGTTTGGTAGGTTCGATGTTTCAACTGTTCAGACAGATGCTCCATTCTTAAGCAATAGAGTCAGCAACAGTAACGCTCATCAATGTCCATCTCATGTATATACGCTGACAACCCTTAAACCGTGCGTCTGTCTCCCATTCTAAAGTGTTCTCACATACTCTTGAACCATTTGTGTGCTGGTGCCTAGCTTGCACAATTGTTTGCTGAATTAATTTTTGTGCTTTAATTGAAAATGCATGCAGGAAATTAATCCGCAAAATGATTGAAATTCGCTCCGTTTTATGTCGTTCGTTTCATGTTCATTCCAGTACAGTCGAGTCTATTTCAGTCTCCACTCCCTCCCTCCACTGTCTTTTGTGATTGGTTGCAGACGTTCCTCGTTGTCCTGCTTTCTGATTGATTACCAATTATGGTAAACTAGAGCTGGGCATACTCAAGCTGCTCTCAATTAAGTCGTTGTGGTTTACATTTGGTACTAATCAATCAAGCTTCGAATGAATTTGAAGTTGAACTAGGCATAGAATTCCCTCGAACTAATTAGAAAGGCGTCTGGTTCGCTCTCCGATTAGTTTACGTCTCCTTATTCGTTTTGTATAAAAACATTTTGTAAAAAAACAAACCAAAAAATATACACAATATCGAGCGTTAAATTGGCTTGCTACAGAACACACCAATTGTTTTGAGCGATTTGCCAAGAATCGCCAAGAAATATTCATTATGTCACAGAGCTTCGAGCGATTTCATTTTTATCGTTCTATATATGTTCGAAAGATGGATACGTATTGTTTTTTTCTTTTCTTCATGATGAACCTGGACAAATTTTCAATTCAATTCATTTATTTCACTCCAGATATCATTACAATGTATTGTGAATAGTAATTTAGTTAAAAGTTAAGTGTATAGGCTAATTACTGGACCTTTTCTACTTAGTTATTAATATAGATGAGTGACATGATAATTTTAATAATTGTTGCTTTTGGGGAGAAAATAATGGAGAAAAAACCCATTGAAAACTTAAAGATAAACTTAATTTAACTTACAGCTAGTTGGCTAAGCCAGATCATTAATGTGAGGATATATTGACTCGTGACATTTAGATGAAAGATTTTGCGATAGTCGCGATAACCTAGTAGCTACCATTTCAGTGTTGGCTCGACAATGAAGGACAACCGTAGAGTGATGCCAGGGGAGATTGTGAATAAGTTTCAAGATTTTATTTTGACTTATCTGCAGCTGGTTTACGTGACATTTTGCTATATCTGACCATACTGGTGCGCCGTAAAACATTACAGATTGGAAAATAGACCTAAACAGGAACAATTTATTTTCTAAATTTAATCTCGAGTTTCTATTTATAAAGGGGTAAAGAGAGCGAACCACAGCTATTAATTTTTTTTAGTGTCGCTTATATGATCCATAAATTTAAGTCTCTTGTCAAGAGTGATGCCCAAATATTTGACATTCGGTTCCCACTTTACATTAACCGTCCCTAATCTGATATCGGCTGTGGGGACGTAGATGTCTTTGCGTTTTGGGTAAAAAATATGGCTATTGTCTTTTATGGGTTTGCCAAAATTCTCCACTTGTAAAAATATGAGTCTACAGAATCGTATGCTACTTGGAGGCTACTTGTTATTTCTACAGAAAACGACCCAGTAGGGTAATGCTGGAAAGTCGGCTGTATATATATTATACAGTATATGCGAAAGGCAGAAGCCTTGCGGGCAACCTGCAGGGATATTTACAGTCGTTGACGAAGCTTTTCCTAAATGGACGACAAAGGATCGGTTTTCTAGGAAACTTTGAATTATCTTTATGACCGCTGGGGGGAAATTAAAGCACAACATTTAATGGATTAAACCATCGTGCCACACAGAGTCAAAGGCGGCTTTAATGTCTAAAAGTACCATGCCAATTGATTTGGACCTAGACAAATTGTTTTTAATAATTTTTTAATTCTAATTAGCGGCTGCACTGAGTTGTGTTCTCTGCGAAAGCCAAACTGTTGACATGGAAGGATGATGTTATTTTCAATGAAATGCGTTAAGTTGCCGTTAATTACTTTTTCCAATATTTTGCGGACTGGCGACAGCAGACTGATGGGCCTGCAAGAGGAGAGCAATTTAGCAGGCTTGTTTTGTTTCGCAATGGGGACAACTTTTGCAGATTTACCTGGAAAAATTTTCAGGGAATAAAATTTGAGACAAATACAAAAATCGTAAAATTCGGACAAACTCCAAAAATCATAACTTTGATCATAACTGTCGATAGGAATGACATATTTGGTTAAAACTTATTATTTAATTGAGAACAAATCAGGCAGAAATATTTTATATCATTACTCTGTTAAAGGAAATTTTCTAAGCAAGATAAAAAAAAATGTATGTGCTTCACCTATATAAGAAAACTTTTGAAGAGAAACTACTGAGCAAAACGTAATCAAGTTTTAAAATTGTCACCAAAGATGTGTTCAATTACATACATTATTTGTTTATTTCATTATTTTGTGGTACAAATGGTATAAGTGACTTTTAATAACTAAAATCCGATACTTGCGTATCTACCGCGTGCTTATATAGCGTGTATATATTAAGTATATATTAAGGCTAAGTCAAATTTAAGAATTTTAGCTACTTTAAATGAATATTAAAGCGTATAGAATTTTCTTTTTGATTTTTATCTAGATCTGACAAATACTTACATTTGGTTTTCATTCATAAAGAATATTTTTCCGTAGCACAAAAGGATTGAAAGAACAGCAAATTATCAATTTACTATATACGTTTTCCTCTCACCTCTCTCGCGATCTAACGGTCTCATCGGCTAGAAGAGAGAAGTTACCCATGGATTGTAATTTTTTTACCATTGTTATTTCGTCATGCAACACACACGCGCTCTCCCCACTATTTAAAAGATGTAAGGCTTGCTACGTGAGCATTTAACCTTTTCTTTTATTCTGTACTTTCACTTAATATTTCTCCTCTCGTGCGATACCCCTTTTTTACCACAAAACATTCAAATTTAGCTTCCCTAAAGAAGTTTCACTTCAAAACAAACAGGTAATTGTATAGATTTAAAACCAAATAAATGATTTCTCTAAAATTATTTGACGCAGATTTATAAACATTGCTATATATAAAGAGTTCTAGAAAATATATGTTCCAGTAGAAAAACAAGAAGATGCATTGAAATGCGTATATATAAATAACATGTGCGTACAAAATAAGATAGTCAGTAGGTAAAGCTGTAAAACGATTTTCTGACGGTATAGAACGTAGTCAAGTTTGGCACGGACCAACTCTTTGCAGGCTGCCTTATGAGTTCCATTGAAATATTTTCTTTTCGATATTAAATACCATATATACAAAAATTTACAGCATACATCCTAACAAAGCATGCAAAAAAAAATTTACTGTTGTATATCAACTCGTGCCCAATGATGTGCTCGAATTTAATGAAATTTAATTTTAAGTTTCTCTGCATTGCCGACGTCTAATTAATTCACTATTTCTTAGTAATGCAAGGCAGAATTGGTGATTTCACTAGCGAACTAGTGGATCAGTAATTGTGTATACTGGGGGCTTATATTGTTGCGAAGCTACTTTGTGGTCCATTGCGCCAAGACTATGGTACCAACTAAATGTTCCCTTTTGATTTCCTTTTATTATTTTTCATCTCTAAAACCGACAGATATCGCTACGTATAAGTTATGAGTGCGTCACTTTCGTCACTATCTTAAAAAATATATAGAGGGACTATGAAACATTTAAACCAATATATATACAATATATACCAACTTTTTTCAATCTATTGTTGTACAACATTATAACAAAGAATTGTAATAAAAGTTTCATAGTATTGTTCAAAATTCAGAATAAAGCTATCTATGCAGTATGACATTAAATGCATTTGACTTTTGGCAACTAAATAACAGTGCAGAAACCGCACAAATATAATCAACAAACTGCAGTAATTTTCCATGTAACAAAGGAAAAGTGAAAAAATGGCAAAATAAAATTGAAATTGATTGACGGCGGATATATAAGAATGCGGTGGCAATAAGGAGGCACGGCACGCTCAAACAGCCGGCGATCACATCATTTGGACAGCCCACTTCAATGGTACTGGATACTTTTGAAAAAATATAGGCGCAGACAGATTTTATTTATCACCCCATCAGAGAGCCATCAACAACAGAAGCGGCAGCCAAGGCAGCAGGGGTACTAAACACGACTGTGACTGGCCTATAATAAACGATGACCGATAAGGTTACACAGCAAATGACCCCATATACAAATATAAAAAAGAGAACGGCACAAGCAAATCCGAATCGAGTGTGCTGTAGAAATGACATTAACACTCACAATATGCAATGAACGATAGGTGGATATATATGTACATATGTATACGATTACGTGTAGACAAACATACAGACACCCTATTATAAACGACATATGAGCTCGATGAGCTACAACGACTACATGACGATGGCTCCCATATTCGACATGTTTATGTAGGTATCATGATGAGTTCATTGTCCATCTCGAATCGGCTTTTTATATCGTTATGCCATTTTGTGGTTGCACAGCGTGCGAATTGACAAAAACCCTTAACCAAACAAATGAGTTTCCATTTGGCTAATGAAATATTAACAAAATTATAATTGAATGAGTATTACGACATATTGACTGAAGTCTTATAACCAAAAAGGCGCTTAAAAGTGACCGACCATTAAACATAATTAATAATTACAACAATGAAAGAAAACACTTTGTAAAAACATCACTGAAATCGGCTTAGTGTGAGCCAAAATATAAGTGTGTGTGTCAAGCATAAAGTATGACAATGATAAGGTCACCAAACTCCTTGGAATCACCGAGTCGAATTTCGTAAAATGTGTCTGCAGTAAACTTTTAAGAACTCGATCTATTTTATCTTGCCGGGAAAAATTCTCTAATATTGTTATCTTTTCGTATATCATTTAGTATTTAGCAGAAAAATAATTTTATTAACATTTTTTAGAATATGTCCAACCTGTTTAAAAGCGCTCGTAGTATTGTAAATAAAAAATAAAAAAAATTGTCACTAAAGGTTCATCTTTTTTTAATACAATCGCTACACCCGGCGCTATGTCTTTACTGCCGTGGTTTGACTTTTCTACTCAAAATACACAAAAAAAGTTCATTGAGTAAAAGCGGAAGAAAGTACAAAATGAAACAGAAAAAGGACGAATTTCTGACATGCTTAAGGTAGATAAAAGTAAAATCGAAGCAGTAATTCCTGGCAATTGTACTGTTGCACACAAATGACGAAATGTATAAAATAATGACGGAGCAATTGCATGAACTACCGAATGATTGACTAAATGAAGCATATGAATATATATTTTAAGCATACTTTTCTTTTTGCACTAAAGTGTCCCGTTGTGCATTATTTGATATGGTCCACGTTGCCACGTTCATTTTTATACTGCGACTTAAAATTACCCACAGAAAAGAGGGAAATAATGATAGGGTGGAGGCAGTGTCTGCTGGTCCAGTGGCTTGCTTCATAATAAAGCTCATTTTACCAATTTGAATAAAATATGAGATTTTTATGATTTTGTGTAGAAAAGTCAAAAGAAAAAGCATAAAAGGAAATCAGACAAAAAGAGCACAAAATAAGTGTGAGAATTGGATGGTAGTGGCTGACGACAGCAGGCAGTTGAAAATTAGAAAAAAAAAAAAATGGACTAATGGTCGCCAATGGGTTTATAATAGAACACCAACCAACAACAACCATAGAAAGGCAAACAATATAAGCATAAAAAAACGCAAAACAAAATATTTTAACTTCGGTTATACAGACGCTTTAATACTCTAATACACACGTTAAAAAATTTTGTATTATTGTCAACTATATTATATCGACTTAGACTTAAGCATTGTTCAGACGGTAGAATATATTCGACACCCTCATCATCACAATGCATTGAAAGTAGTTTCAAATATGTATATACAAATTTTAACTAAATATGACAGCAAAGTCAACGAAAGTAATTATTACTGTCAGATAACTGGCACTGTGTAAACTTAGCTTAAACATCTATACATAAATAGGAAAATGCAAAACGTTACCTCCCTTTTTAACCCCCTTACCCTTACGCCCGACCTATTCCATGAATTCTTCATTTATTATTTTAAATTGAAAACATTTCCAAGAAGAGCAGTGCACAATGCTATCTTCTTTCTACAGTTTTTGGTGTAAAGAAATCGAAATCCAGGTAAAGCTATCGACCAATCACAAGGGCCTATATTGCTTTCGTAATTCGCATTTCACATATTAGTTCTCTCCACTCTCTCATTTGGCCTATAGACAGTGTTGCCACTTAAAAAATTAAAATGTAAACAAATTTGAACTGTCGCTGTAATTGTTAATTTCAAACAGTTTTAAAGTTTTTGGATTCTGAAAGTAGAAGTTTTTTATATGTTGGACTGACCGCTTAAAACAATAAAAAAGTAGAAACCCACATTGAAACAACGCCTATTGAAACATTTGTGAAACGTCGGTTTGTAAAAAGCCATAATATAAAATTCTAAATAGATAATAACTAACAGTTAATATCTACATATATTGTAATATGATAAATGTTTTCTTTGCAAAAACCCAAAAGTGCGTACTCAGTTTGTATGCTGGTTACACAACTATTAATATAATTTAAGGCAATGTCCATAAGCATATAATAAAAATCTAATAAAAAAAAGGTGGTAGGTTGGTACGGAGCTATCATTTAAAATGAAAGGGACACGTTCTTTTAATTATATGTGAAGCGTCCGTCCATTACAAGATATTTTATTAATTTAAAAGTAAATAAAGAATAAAAAGAATAAGTTATCCTGCCATCTTGTCTCGTTATAACCAAGAATAATTTGTACTGCCAAAGTACAAATTGTGTAGCATACTTGTAGGTGCCTGATTTTAAAATTACGGCATTGGAATTACTCCATGAATTCGGTGCATGTGTTAAATTAATGAAATTGACATAAAATACTTGCTTTATTGTTTACACTTTCCAAAGGATCTTTCTTCTTTCAATTTTATTAATATGTATACAAAGATTCAAATATATGTAAATGAATGTAAAGATTTGACGAATTTTCTTTATTGCTTTTTTGAGCAATAGCTTCACCGATTTTGACCACACTAAATATGATTACTTCTCCCGAATAGTATTTCAATATTCATTTGGAGGGAGGCACAAAGCCATCTCCCATATTGACTATTAGTCTATGTCCTTTCCCAACGTCTCATTTATTTATATACCAAAATTTATACAAATTGGTTCAACGCCTAATATTGGTATAATTTTTTGGGAGACAGACAAAAAAAAAAAATAAAAAAAAACTGTGATTCAATTCGCTACATGTTATGTGTCGTTGGAATGTTCTATTGAATACGTATAAATAATAAATATTTACAAGTTTTCTCTTGTTTAGATTTAAAATTCCAAAAATGCAATAGTGACCATATTTGACTAACACATGATGAGGGAAAAACTAATAGATACAACAAAAAATACAAAAAAAAAAAAACGTATGTATAAATAATTAAATACGCGCGCCAGTTGCATTGATATTGAATAGGTAGGTAGTGTGGTACATGACAATTATACAACACACACTCTCCATTTTTTGATGCTGTGACGGTCAGTCTCGTACGTTAGCTCATGTTGATGACCATTTTGCGATGAATGTTCACCGCCTGTTCGTTCATCTGTTTGTTGGTAGCATTTGTTGCTAATTACATTCTGTGGTTGGCATAACAAATCCCGGTAGGAAAAACTTCCCCTTCTTTTCTCGATGGTCCCCCAAATGTTGTTGAACGGTGTCCAGTAGCTATCCCGTAAGTTGAAACACAGCTTTCTGGCAATCCGTCTGGTGTGCTTTTAGCATTTTTTCTAGTGTTCTCGTATTAAATGCTGTGGAAAAAAATCAAAGCGTGGCAACTTCCAACCCAAGTTCAATTCTTTGGACGCATCAGTCGCCGGCATATGTGCGCCATTATGATTGATGCCGGCAGACGAATGAGTGGAACAGCATAAGTTGAACTGGACTTTTGTATAACATTAAATAAAGCCTAAAAAAAATGAAAAGGGTCGCCAATATTTGGAGATGGGCATAAGTAATTAAGGCACCAGAAAGGCAATTGCGCTACACATGCTAGTCTACGTTCAATGTGCGACGCCCCAAAAGCATCGAAATGGAATGAACGAACATCAGGCAGTAGTACAAAAAAAAAATTAGATATATACAGTCGTTTAACATCTTCTTCGATGTTAAATTATATTCTTAGTAGTATTAATAGTATTAAAATTTTGCCACAGAGTTTGCAATGCCTTAAAGGAAGCACTGTTGACCTATAAAGTCTATACCTCGTACAGAAACTTTAATTGATGCATTAAAATAGTATTAAAGCTTCTGTTTTACCCTAGATAACGTTTCACTATTTTTTTTCTTTCTATTTAATACATCTTCAAATTTGTACAGCAATTCAGCAAACAAATTGATTGATTTTTAATTACAGCAATACTTGGTGCACCTGCACACCTACTTCAGTTCACATTTGAATGAACGCACAATTGGTTCAATAAAAAAATTCTTTTATTCGGCTTATTGGTTGCAATGCTGAATACTCTGCCATTGGGCCGTCGTCGTCTCGAACAATAATTTTTTATATCATTTAAACAGATAGGTTGAATGAAGAGGGACAATCTTCTCTTCGTCTGAAATGGCACATAAACCTTCTCATAGGTTGATGTTTTTTTTCTGCTTGCTAATATGAAAATGTGATATGTTTTATTTTCTTTCAGATGATGGCTATTTTTTTTTTCTTGGCCATATTATATTTGTGGAAAATTCTTTTCTTCAATTCAAAAGTTATTTATGCTGCTGTTCACAAATAGTGTGACATGGTGGTATCATTGTTTCTGAAAGTTTGTAACGCATCAAAGAAGGCGTCGTAGATCCATAAAGTACATATATACATTAGGGAGCATCAAATTGTATGGGCCCAAAAAAAATAGAAAATTGTACCCAATATTTATAATCTACAGTCAATTCTAAGATGTTTTCACCACGAAACCATAGTTCTAAAATCAATTCCTGGTCCGCGCTTTTTCAGTTGAAAAATTTATTATTTTGCAATTTTAATTTATTACAATATCTTTAGTGTTTTTCGTCCGATCCTTACAAAATTGGTATTAACACTCTTGTTAGGACCAGAACTTTTCAAAATTATATAGAATCAAAGGACCAATTGTCCTTAAAACATAATTTTCGTCCATGCAAGACCATTTTTATGAATCGTTTCTGTGAAAATAGGTCTCAAAAAATTCGTTAAAAGCAATACTATTTGTTGCCCAAATGACATTTTGATTGTGACATCTACCCATCTTCCCTCCTGGATATGCCCTTGCATATATATGCTAGTCAATCTAGACATGGCTGTCTGAACAGAAACCAGATAAAAATATTTATATTGAAAAAAAAATAAATAAATAAAAATACCAGAGCTCGCAAGAATTGGTCCCTCTTTTACATATTGTCAGCAAAAAACCTGTCGCTTGCAGACACAATTCGAAAAGGTCTTGAAAAAACACTCAATCGTTGTTTTTGCTCGGCTTGCTCTTCGCTCAACCAAAGAGCGGTTTGACTTGCCGTCTCTGCTCATCGGTCCACTCAAGACCCATTGCTTCGTAAAAAACGTCAAACGGTCTTTTGCGCATGTATGTGTATTACGTGTGTGGATAAGCAATCAGCAGGTATGCATGAGATTATGCCTATCCCTCTCACCTTTCCTCTACCATGCTTTGCCTGTGATGAAATATCTAAGGCAACAACATAAGGCAAACGCAACAACAACAAAAAATACCTTTTTCTCGAACAGTTTGCTCGATTGGGTCAGTAGCTGAGCGACGAATGAGTCTGATCGTTTTGAGCGGTCGGCAAAGGAGCGATCATGTGTTTCACTCAACCCGAAACCCGAGAGCGAGGACACCAACGAATCGAAAAATTCGGTTGCTGTTGAGACCGGGAGCGGCCCGTTTAATATTTTACGAGCTCTGAAAAATACATATCGATATTGACATCGGACATCTTTCTGTGCTTATGTATGTATGTACATATGTGCTCTGAGAGTCTGGTCCGATACAAAACTATTTAAAGCAATTATATTACAATTTTATTTTTTTAGAGTTTTGTAATCCAAAACATGGGCTACCAAATTAGATCGAAATTATTTCTGTTATAATTATATACAATTACACACTTAAAGCTTCGATTCAACCAAATTAAAAGTTGGTTTTTTCCTCGTTTTTACATTAAAAAGTTTAACACCTTCATGCAGTTTTACGCAGCTCACTTAAGCAATAAAAGACCATTTAACTCCAGCTGCAATGAAGTGAAACGGAAAACTTTCGGGTAGAATGAGTCAAATCGGAATAATACGTAGTGCTGGGTAACGCACGCAGATGGTTGCTATGTAGGCGTTGAGGGTATTTAATTGAAAATAAAAATGAAAATCCGAATGAATCAAGTGTACATCCACGATTTGCTCATTGATTTCTACACTTAGCATTGTCCACCCGTGGGCGTTTTCATATCCCAACGCAAGTCTGTTTGTCCGTCTGTTTATCTATCGAATTCCCATTGCACTGGAGCTTAGCATGCAAATGAACATTCCCCAGTTGTTGCTTGATTGTTCTTGAGCTTGGGTTTTATTCCACACTGGCTGAGACTCATTTGCAATTAGTGGCGCCATTGTTTAAGGCATTTACTGTGATTTATTTTTCATTCTATATGAAAGAAGCGTCCAGCGTCGGTTTAATTGCATGATGCCAACATGAACAATTCTACATTGTTTTGGGATTTTTTTTTTCCAACTCAGTCCATATTCAATTGAATATCCTCAATGAGCTTTTCTTTGTTTGATTACTAATTGTAATTTTCCACGCAGGAGGTTCAGTATATAATGAAGAATATGCAAGTCTGGCCAGTTAAAGGAATAGAAAAAACAGACGGTCAAGAAGTTTGCATTGATTAGTGTTTTACCAGATGAATTGGTTGCTTAGAAACAAGATTCAATTGCTCAATCTTATTCATTAATGCTTGCTGCTATACATCTGATTGAAAATTCTTGCTAAAGTGTAACAATAGGAGGCAAAGGGAGAAATGAGAGACCGACAGAGAGAGAGAGAGAGAGAGAGAAAGGAAACTGTCTCTTAATCTCAATGATTCGCTATAAAATGTGGCTAAAACCAGTTATTTACTTCAAAATAATGTATAGCACAAAAAACTTCAATTCAATTTAATATAATTCTTTAATTTGGTCATTCTTGTAGACATCAAACGTTATGTTCGTATGTTTTGGTTTGGGTGACAGCATGTATTTAGTTAGAGAAGGTCTTTAGCATATATTTTTTGTTCTATTCTTGTCATTGTCCTTGAAACTCTGTACAAAACTTTCATTCTACTTTTCTAATATTACTCTACCAAGCGACCTTATAGCTCGTTTTCTAACATCATATCACTATGCATTTTGTTTTCAAGTTACTGTGGCAATATGTATTGTCTGTTAAATTTCAATGAAATTTGCAAACGTAGCAACAAAATGTCTCCGTACTCAATCGCATTCACTCTATGTTTCCAATCTCTTGTCCTTGCCCGCATCCATCCGTATCTCTACTGTTATCGCAGTTGTGGCAGCACGTTAGTAGCTCTTCCCTGTCCACTGGCTACAAAATGCCTTTGTTTATCTGTACACATTTACAATTAAAAGGGATACCAATTTGGATGCGTGGCGGCTACGACGGAATGCCATTGTTCTTGTCGTTTTAGTCGCTCTTGCATTGTCGTAATATTAATGAATCTGATATTTGCTTTGACCATACAAAAATTCAATGAATGCCGGATTCGTCTGACCCAACATACAGAACAGTGTTGAATATTGTAGAATTTGAATCAAGAAAAATCGTTAACTGCGGTGTAACTAAATCCACAATACCCTTCATAGAAAATTTAAAGTATATAGCGTCTCTGAATATTCCAGCCAAAGAAAAAATATCTTTGTATTGTAAATGAATATAATAGACATCTATTTAAAATAAAAAATCCTTCGAAAATTGTACGAAAAGTAATTTATGATGTCTACAATATAGATCATGTAACAAATTTAATGAAGTGGACTATCTACATTATATAGTGTCCCGATCTACATCAATTCTGGATATTTTGAATGTATAGTAAGACGTTACCAAGTGAGAAGAATTTGGTTTGACGAATGGTGTATAAAACAAAACATCTTTATTTAATATGTAGCCCAATAATTTAAAAATAATATAAAGTTATTCATATAAAAACATGAAAATGTGTTATGGGTTGAGAAATATAGCTCTCTATTTCTCAACCCATAATGCTATATAAGTTTTATTATATGACATTATAATATTTAATGTGTTAGAAACGTTTAGAGAATTCCATCCATTGCATACAAAATGTGAAGATCATAAAAAAGGCTAGTATAATCTTCACAACTTTATGTTGTCTATTTTTTATATTCGTAAAAACATGAACGGGTAGTCTTAATTTATATTGTCCTAAATATGTATAGCCTTCGACCAATTTTACCAATGGCTACCAATTTTTACCAAAAATTTTACCAATTTTATGCAACAGAAACATAATGACTGCCTAATATATTGGTATGCATATAAGAAATGTTTTCGATTCAGAAAAGAAAACCTTGTATATATAAATAAACTATTTATAAATACGCAGACTATTTTTGTCGTACCAATATATCAGATTATAAGCTAGTTTAAATCAGTAAACAACGATCTTTATATATGTATATGTTAGTTAGTTAGTTATATGGCCGTCAACCGTCTACCGGTCATGGCCGCGTCTAGGAAGGCGCGCCAGCCTCCATAATCTTGTACGCGCTGGCGCCAGTCGTTTTTAATGCCAAGTACGGAGAGATCTATCCATACCTGGTCATTCTATCGAGTGCCCGGTTGTCCACTATGTCGGCGTCCACCAATCAAGTTTGGGCCCCCCATGTAAACCATGCGTGCTGGAGCTCTTTCATCCATTCGAATGAGGTGCCAAGCCCAGTGCAGCCGCTGGAATTTTATGCGCTGAACTATGTCAACCTCATCGAATAGCTCGTACAACTTGCAGTTCATACGGAACCTTAACTCGTCGCCGACTCTAATAGGACCGAAAATCCTGCGAAGAATCTTCCTCTCGAAGACTTTCAACGCTGTCTCGTCCGACTCAATCACGGTCCATGCCTCTGCGCAATACAATAGGACCGGGAGTATTAGCGTCTAATAGATCTTTATTTTCGTCTGTCGAGAGAGGGCTTTACTTCTCAATTGCTTGCTCAGCCCAAAAAAGCATCTGTTTGCAAGAGTGATTCTTCGCCTGATCTCCAGGCTGACGTTGTTGTTGCTGGTTATCTCTGTTCCAACATAGACGAACTTTTCTACAACACTGAAGTTAAAATTCTCTATCGTCACTGACCGTCCAAGACGCGATGACGGAGTGCGAGTACTTCGTCTTGTCCTCATTCACCGCTAGATCCATAAGCCGAGACTGTTTTTCCGAGAAAGCCTTGCTTACTCGCCGTTCCTGCGTACCGATGATATCGATGTCATCGGCGTAAGCGAGCAGCATCACTTCCCTTTGGAAGATCGAGCCCGACATACTCTGTATGTACGGGCATTGGCGTAGAATGTATTCCATCAGGAGATTGAAAAAATCGCACGACAGAGCATCGCCCTGCCTGAAACCTCTCTTGGTATCAAAGGGGTCGGAGAGGTTTTTCCCCACCCTGACAACGCTGTGTGTGTTAGATAGCGTCGCCATGCAAAGACGGACAATCTTTGCCGGGATACCTAGTGCAGACAGGGCGTCGAAGATTCTTATATATATAATATAAATATATGTATTTGTTTTGTGCGCTTAGTGCTTAATTTCAAAAAAGTGGTTGAAGTGTTTCTTTTTGATGGTTAAAATTTTCTTTGTTTTCTTGATTTATTTCTCTTCAATTGTCTGTCCCGTCCGATGGAACTTTTCTCTATGGATCTATGGACGAGTGCAATCGAGGTGGCCTACCTAAGTATAAATATATATTTAAAGAACTAAAATAAATATTACTAAACTGTGAAAATAAGGGACAATTAACTAAATGGTGGGCATGGTATAATTGCTTCACACCATTTAAGTGTTTAGTTAACTATTACTACTACAGAAACAATCTTTCTCGGTATAACTAATTTATGCAAATATTTTGAAATTTTATTCTATTATAATATATAAATTCTGTAAAATAGAATTAATCTCTTGTACTCTTAATAAGACCGGCGGAAATAAATAGACCATTGTAGTCTACGATTGACAATGCAACAGCACCAATTACTTCTTTCATTTCATTCATGTATTGTAATTTTTCCGTTTTTTTACTTTTTGTTTTACTTACCCCCTCTTCCTTGCCCTGTAGAAAATGTACTGCGCCGGAGCGCTGTATGCCGGGTAGAAACCATACAGGATGTGTAAGCAGCAAACGTTCAACCAGACCAAGGTCACATGGTGGCGATTCATCATCGCTAGCATCACGTGAAGTTTCGCTCGATGTCTCGCCCTCGGCTAAAATGCCGCCTTCCGAACTCGATACGAGGGATGTACGTGACTGCAAAACGAAAAGAAACGGGTGAATTAGATGAAGAAAGGGCTACGATTTGTTTCTAAGCAGGTTCAAAAGATAAGTACGTATTTTAATAACAAGTTCATCATTACTAAGAAGAGCTACAAACAGACGGAACCAGGCAGTCGTAGATGAATGAACAATTTAATAAAATCAGTAACAGCTGTTGCCAGTTCATTTTATAACAAGCTACTCCCACTCTGAATTGCAGTTTTCAATACGAGCTGTTAATAGGTAGCCTAGAGGACAACTAATTTGTCTTGCTCACCAAAGTATTGTCCTTTTTTTTTGCTCAAATATATATATATATATATATATATCTTAAGGCTGCACTACATTACAAAATACAAGCTTACAAACAAGCATTCTTCATTCGCTAAAATTCTCGTGAAAACATCTTGAGTGCATTTTCATGTTTCCAGCCATCTTCTTTTCTAACCAAACGTTTAACTAGAGCAACGGGCCAACAAACTCATCATCCATTGTATAGAATCTTGTTTCATAACTGTAGGGCTAATAGGCTAACGCTTTATATACACTTCATATGTGTAATATTAATTGCGAAAAATGCCGCACGGAAAATGCTGCTACATTTTATCCCGACTTCAATTTAAAAGAAACTTTTCAATTTAAATACTCGTTTTCGTCGCTATTACTATGTAGCCAACTAAGCCAGCTCTCCGTTTCGCAACCACCCCCCCGCCCCCCTCTCTTGCAAAATTTTACTTAACGTTTTCACATATATGCAAAATGTGCCTTACAAGTTTTAAAGCGTTTCAAATATTTATATCACAAGGATGTGTGCTTTTTATATGAATGATGATGATGATGACGATGAGGTAAAATACTTTAAACGCCCTCCACCACTGCACATGATGGCGTTGCTGATGATGATGCATAATGCTCACTCGAACCGCGAAATGTTAAAAAGCATCGTTGCAGTAACTGTCAAGTGGCGCATTGGAGTGTAGTAGGCAGCGAGCAGGCCGTAAGCCTTTGATGGATAGATGGTTGAAAGGATGGCTGGTTGTCGGAATGAAACGGATGTTTGGTTAAGTGTCGGAAGTGGAGATTGTAAGTCAAGTAAAGTTGAGTCAGAAGAGCAGCAAATCCATATGTTGCAAACACATTTTAGGGTCAAAATAAGACTATAAAAGTTTTTAATATGGTGCTTAAAAGGCAGACAATCAGAATGATAGGAAAATTGTTACAAAATGAATAACTGGAAAAAAAAATCCAAATATTAAGTATAGATTACAGACGTGGGATCATGATTTCAAAACAACTCTTAATATATTTTAAATTGTTTGAGTCCAGTCCTATTCTAGGTGCTTCTGTGTCTGTATGTATATACAAAAAAATATATCAGCTCAATTTTCAAAAAATGGGTTTCCTTATTTTATTTAAAACTTATCCTTCCAGATAACGAAACAGTTTGCACAGTTGGCACCAAGTTCGAGTGATCATGAGCATCTGCCGTAAGCAACCTCATGCTCTTACAAACCAGTTCTCATAGCTTGTAAGATAACTATGAGCTCAAACATACGGTTTCGTGAACAAGTTTTTGCAAACTCTACTTTAAATCTATAAATTATACCTTACATATTTATAAAGTTGGATCAATGAACGGTTTTTTTTTGGAAAATGTTGTAGAAACATTACTTTTTTAACATATTAATGTCTATTACGTTGAACATTCCAATGAAAGAACCTTAAACAATTTATTAAATGTTTAAAGTAACAGAAGCTGCCTTGAGGAACTCCAGTACGAATTTGTCGAATCGTCAAATGAACGCTAGCTGGAAACAGCGTACAAAAAGAAACGATTTTAGGACCAGGAAGTCAGCAATTGATAGGTGTGCCCGGATTTTCGAATCAAGCTTTAAAAATTTTAGAGTATGTGATACACTATTCAGTTATCCTGCTCTGGTGTGTCAGGTAGGTGTCTGAAACCAAACTGACAATTAGGATTGATACTGCATTCATTTAATTGGCAGCAGTTTTACGGATCTATAGAACTCAACTTGAACTTCAGGGTTTCCAGAATTAAGAGCCATCGTGTTTACATAAAACTTCCACTGCGATGAAAAATGACAGATGGGTCAAATAAATGTACCAGAAATGAACTTTTCATAGGAGTGCCTAAGTAGTGCAACCCTCGATGCCAACTTTGATTTAGTGATTACCGTCCTCTTTCTATTGTCGAATAAATATCATGTTCCAGGTTGTCAGCGAAAGTTTCCGCTTTCTCTTCAATAGAATGACACCAATAATTATTCTCTTGTTAGTAATCGCCTGCAATCAGAAAGTTTGGTCGAAGTTCGTTGAAATATATTGGAAATAAGTCGAGCTCCAGACAAAATTAGGTGTATAGTAAATAGAAGCCAATACGATGTCCCTACGGTCAGAGTTGACTTTATTTCTTACACATTGAGAGCAAGCATATCTCATATTGAAGACAGGAGGTGTCTTATATTAGACTTCATTAGAACAACTGCTCCACCAATAATTCTATTACCCGACTGGTTTGAAGTATATTCATCTAGTAGTTGCATATTTCTAGCTCCTCTTTGCATAAATCTGTGTCGAAATACGAAAGAGTTGTGTTTCATAAGCAGATTTCCGGGATCAATATTTGAGCTAAACAAAATCACACGTACTTTTATTTTGCTTAACCCTTAAATCAAAGCTTCTATTGACGTATAACAAGTTTCATGTTAATTTTCGATGCGTGATGCATGGTTGACGCATGCCTGAGCATATCTTTCGCCGCATTTACGCCAAAACCGACCAACCCGAAGCACTTAGCGTAGTCACGCTTGAAAAGAGAGCAAGACCTGCCCCACCGCCTTTATATGTATATAATGTACATAAACACTAAAAGACCCATGGTTATCTAGCTAGCTAGTCAAGTACGTCTCTCCAAATCTATCTATCGTCCAACTGCGGCAGATCCATTAACAGAGCAGCAGAGTACCTGGTTGCTTAGTTGCTGTTACACGAAGCAGATTTGCATATGATATCCCTTCACTTTTTTCTTATACATAAAAAAAAAAAAATATATTACACACTAATTGAGTTATTTGTGCTTTGGTAAAGCAGAAATTAGGTTGCCATAACATAGCTTCCCCCACCGGTGTTGCTTTTGCTTCAACGAATTTGTGTCCTTTTTTATTGAAGTTTATGTTTGCGTGCGTTTTATTAAAAATAATCAGACGCATCTCAGCGCAAATCAGATTTCCGCTGGCAGCGTTTAATTTTTATGTAATTTATTAACACAGAAATTTTGATGCAAAAAAAAAAAGAGCAGAACGAGAAGCAGACAAACAGACAGAGGACTTGGTCTGGCAAGATTTTAATGCTAGCAGCTACTGCTGCCAGGATAATGAATTTCAATGATTTTTTTTGAAAATCAAACGAAATGAAATGACAACGGAAGCCAAAAAGCAAAAAATCATAAATCAAAGTGAATTCAGTGACAGCAACAGAGAAAATTTGATTGCTGCAATACGACGATGATGCTGTTGACGAGGAGCAGAGATGGAGCTTGGAGCTGTATTATGATGAGATGAAATGATGAAAAAAGGATAAAGTGTAAAGCCCGAAAAGGAAATTACAACGAATGTGCTCATAAGCATATCCTTTTCGCCCTTTGTATGTTTGCTTTTTGTTTTACAATTCATTTCGTTTCATTTCACTTCGTATGGCGCTTCATTTATCCTGCGCTGCATGGTTGCCAAGATACGTCAAGCTGCGCGCTCTGGTAGCAACGGAAGAGGTGAAAGATGGAGATCGTGGGCATGGAGAATCATAGTTAAATGTTAAGCTTAGAAAAAATATGAAAATTGTGTATATTTGCGTAGCATTTAAATGCAAAAGTGAAAATATGCGAAGCGAAAGCGAAAATCCCAGCAAGAAATGCTTAAAATTTTTATTTTGCCGTACGACAGGAGCGTACCCAACACATTTGTATGCAGCCTTTTAGGTGGCCCTTAAATGAAAGGCAGAGATGAGCTCATTTCGGGTTGAACCAAATTTTAAATACTCTTTACAGTTACAAAGACGTAACCCCACTTTTCTCAAAACACTTAATATTTTTTTTGTTTACAAGCTTTAATTTAAGACCTTGTGGAATTCTCTAGCACGTCAGGTAAAAGAGAAAAAAATATTGAAAGCCCTGAAAATATGATATTTTTTGAGCCTTATTCTCAAAATCCTGACGTGATAAGCAATTTCGGGATCGTGTACAGCGGACAAAAATGCAAACCACTCCAATATCGAAAATAAACAAAAAAAAAAGTCAAATTTTAAAGGCCTGTGTTATGAAGTGGTTGTATTAAATTTATGAAAATGTATAAAACAAGCTGAAGGAGACGAGGAAGTTCCTATATTCAAAGCTCGGGGTTCATACAGAACAGTATGAACCTGCTGTATGAACAGCAGGAACTTGAATAATATAAAAATATTCCGAACTTTGAATATTGACTCTTCCGATCTATAAGCAGAACGCTTATATTAAATAAACGAGTTAACTGTAAGGGGTAACCCCAAGCAACATAAGCCCTTTTCGATTCTTTTCTAAAAAAAAACGCTTAGTATGCATCAATCATTAAAAACCCATTTTTGGCAATGCCTCCACAAGTATGATCAATTGTTTGGACACTTGCAAGCAAATGTCACAGCCAGATCTTCATCTTCATTGTCAACGTACCCAGTATTGCTGACCACCAACTGAAAAGTACCTACCATTTGTGCAACACTATTTCTAAAATGTTCAGAAGTGCTGGCTTTTTCCTGAGTCATTATTATACGAGAATTTACACATTTTTACTTAGCATAAAGCTTATTGTTGCTACAGCGCCTTTACACTCCGCTACCGACTTTAAATTTCGCTACTTCCATTTTATTTTGTATTATGTCGAGTGAATTCAAAGCATGTCATGGAAAAATGTTGCAAAATTATGCTTAAATCAAAAATCACAGTAACTGCAGGCGGTCGCTCGGTCGATCGCCCGCCCGGTCGCCCGTTTGCATTTCTTCGTTCTGATGCGGAGTTGGGGGTTAATGGAGGCCACATAGCAAACGAAGACAGACGCACAACCCTTAGCAAAACGAAGGGGAGCCAATGCGAATGAATGGGAAATGGATACACGCCGCCAAAGTATAGGAAAACGATGCAGACTTGGCTTTGTCTGTTAGTCTGACTGCCTTACGTTCCTTGAGTTGAGTAGCTAGCTAGCTCGTTTCTATTCAGCCGTTTAAGTCGTGGGGTGAAATGAGGGCAAGTAACGCGGGCAACTCTAGTGGCTGACGCTGCCATTGAAATGTGTTTGATTTGCCTTGTGGGTATATGTCGTATACTCGCTGCTAGCTGGCATCCTGTTGGAACTTCTCGAGGTTCGTATGAGTAAATAATGTTATATTACCGTTATATATCTAATGTAAAGTAAATACCGAGCAGAGTTGCCACTATTACCGCGTCCGCATTTTTAAATATTTAAGCACATTTTTCTTCTTTCATTCATTTATTCAGTCTACTTTGCAATATCTTCTATGGCTTCTCATTTATTTTTATTTTTTCATCCGGCACCACTCGACTTTGGGCTTTGCATTGCAATATGTCTGACTGGAAGTCTGCTGTTGTTGTCATGGCAGTTCTTTTTTATTCTTTCTGTGCTCCATAGCCATTTTTATAGCACGTGGCATTCTGCCGGATGCGACACAAAATGCAGCACGCCTGTGTACTACCTTCTCTAACTTGAGACAGAAGAAAGCACTAATGTCGGCAAGACTCCTGAACGACTTCTGGCTCTGAACTTTGTCGCGTCTTTACTTTTTTACTTGCAAATTCACGGCGGGAGAAAAAGAGACATGCGACAACAGTTAGTCAAGTTTCCAAGTAGCGAATATGCAGTAGTACATAGTAGTCCTAAGAAGTGAGGTTATGTTGAAGTAAGTGAGGCCAGCTGTAAGCTATTAGCTTTCTCATTCGCCTTTCCTTTTGTTGCATTGGCATCGTTTTTATATGCGATAGTGTTTAATAAATGAGCAAACTGCAACAATAGTCAATTGTCATACCCTGCACTGGTATTCCTGTATTCTGTCAAATTTAACCTCAAATTGGCTGCCATCTCTATTCAAATGGTCGCGCTATGTGTATTCGAGCTCATGGTAAACGTAGTGATATCAGACACAGAATTTGTGTGCTTTTAAGATAGTGACTGTAGGAAACTAACATAAGAGCGCAATAGTAAGAAAATTTCATTAAAATTAATGGTGCAAAAAAACTGAACTTGATTGCAATAATAAATTATGAAGTACGACATATTCCAACTACACATAGTTTTTTATATATTATTTATGACTCTCAAAATAATATTAACGCATATCTTGCCTACTTAATAAGAACACAATATTGTATGAAGGAATATTTTGTATAGAAAACTTGTCTATATCATTTACTCGGCGTTTTACCGACATGCTTATCGCTTGGTGTTTGATGCTAAGCAAGAATATATAACTTCCGAGGTCTTCAAACCAATAACAATGAATAATATTTTGAGAAGCTACAAAACACTCTCGAAGATTAAATTTTTATAGGCTTTTCATTTTATGTAAATCATTTTTTACCAAAGTTTGTAACAACCAGAAAAAGATGTCAGAATACATATAAATTTTTGATCAGCTGGACAAGATAAGTCGATATAGTATTGGTGTTAAGCGAATCTGCTGTATTTTGATAACATTAAAAACTGATATTGCTATTGTTCTGTTACTGCATTTTTAAACTGATATTATTTTTTATGCAGCTATTTTAGTCCAGTCAAATTAGTAGATTCACCTCGGAATTTAAGATACCCAGCTAAAAACTCGTATAAACTTGTATTTTGACATCCTAATCGTTGTCTTAAAACCTATATATGGTAGGGTGTTCGCGTCTATTAAAAATCTAAGGTCAAACGTCACAGAAATCGATTTTTTTTCACATTTTTTGCAAATATCTCGTTTCCTATGGGGTTTTTCCTATAATTATTTATTATTATTGTAGAGGACTAAGTTCCCTACAACTTTTGTCTCATAAATTTTGTTACACGTTGAATCGTTTTCGAGATAGAGGGCGAAGAGCGTACGATTAGAGAATCATTTTAATTTGATTTTTTCCAACCATTCCAGAATCTAACGATATTAACTGTGTGGTACTTGGAAAAGCATAATGGTGTTTAAACCATTCAACTAGTTTTCTTACGTCAATATTGTCTCTTTTTACTCTTGAATCTCTGGAATCTACGTGTTGCTCTGTCGACTCAAAGGAAATATTGCAGAACTTCTCCAATTCCTCACAAATAGTGTATGTGGCGTACATAGCAAATACCCATTTACACAAAATACTTTCTTGCGTACTTCGACCACGAGATACTCCTCCTTCTGTTATAATTGATTTCACTTTGTTCAATCACCATATCTGTCCATGTACCTGAAGAATCCATTTTTGAAGTTCTCAAAAGTTTGTTCATCCGTAGTTTCTTCCAACTTGAGCTTATCTTGCAGATATAAGTGGGCGGATTTTGCAAATGAGAAGTGACCACTGGCGTGAAAATATGGCAGCATTTTGCGCACTGCATCAAGATGTTCTTTGAAAAGCTTAAGTCTTTCAGCGCGATCAAAATCAAATGATTTAGTAACCATTACGAAATATTGCAGCCACAACTGTGCTGTTAGACCTCGGGCTATTCTAGATTGTTCAGAAATTTCGAAGGAAAAATTATAGAGTTACCTATATTCAAAATTTTCGTAGCAAACACCTCGGGAAATGATTTGCTGTATTAACGCATCCAACATACCGTCTTCAATCTTCATGTCTTGAAAAACTATCATTGTTAATGCAAGTCGTAATAATGTATGACCTCTGAAGCAGCTACAGTGTAGCTTCTTGAGTAAACGTGACCATTCAGCATCTTGTCAACAGAATTCGTTGCATATATTGTACCGAGAGTGACAATATGTGACTTGGCAATATCGATGAACAATATAAAGTCGTGTAAATTTTGTCTGCCTTACTGGCAGGATGATCAATAAAAGGAAGAAACATTACCTGAGATGTTGAAAAATTCTTCTTATTTTAAGTGAGATGTTCAAGATAACCATTCCACCCTGTCTTTATTTGGCGTTTTTTTTTGCCCGGGACTACCGGATAACCTTAAATGATGCTCTAACCGCACGCTCTTCACTCTCTATCTCGAAAAAGATTCAACGTATAAAAAAATTGTAGGGAATTTAATCTTCTACAATATTGCTATTAAATAATTATAGAAAAAAACCCATAAGAAACGAGATATTTGCAAAAAATATGAAAAAAATCGATTTCTGTGACCTTTGACCTTAGATTTTTAATAGACGCGGACACCGTACCATATGTAGGTTTTGAGACAACGATTAGGATGTCAAAATACAAGTTTATACGAGTTTTTAGCTGGGTATCTCAAATTCCAAGATTCTTACCTAATTTTTACTGGATTATTTAACTTTAAAGAGCAATACAAAATTTCATACTGCTTCCTTGTGCTAAGTAGCAATGGCAGTTGCAATTGCTTTTACATTTTCAGTGTTAATCAATCTTCACTGTCGGGTGAGTATATATTTTAATAGCTACTTCTACATATGTCAAATTACATTTGCTCTTAGTGCAGACTTTTCATGTTAATAATGCCGCCAATCATTAAAATACAGAATTGGGAACTTTTGCATAACATGGCTTGTTGCCAAACATTAGTGTTAAAAATGAAGTGATTTTTCATCCTACTAATATTATAAATGCGAAAGTTTGTATGGATGTATGGATGTTCTTCTGTTACGGCTAAACCGCTCAACCAATTCGTCTGAATTTTGGAATAGAGATAGATGGGATGATGGTAAAGAACATAGGCTATGTTTTGACAAAAGCGTTGCCCCTCCCCCCCATATAAGCGACAATCAAAATTTGTCATATCTTTGCATCCATTTAAGATACAGAGATGAAATTTTGTATACATGTTAAGAGGATCATGAGAAGTAAACGGGTTAAGTTTGGTCAAAATTAGAGGGGCGGTACACCACCCTCCGTATTGTTTCACAAATGAGGCAAAATTAGATAAGTAATTAGATATGCTACTTTTTATCGAAAGATCCGCGGACGAAGTCGCGGGTAAAAGCTAGTATTTTATATATATATATATATATATGTTTTTTTTAATAATGCCAAAAATCATACCTATTTACGAATTATGTTCACAGTTCCTCGATGTCATTTTTCGATAACAGTGAAAAATAGCAGTGACGTGAAATATCGCTACGATGCTATATGTAACCTATAACCGTCGTTCTGTTTGAGTGGGTTTTAATACAGCAATTTGTTTGATCATTTTCATGGAATCGTTCTACAAATCGATATGAAGACTATTTGGGGCATGTTTTCATTGCTAACTTTTAGGAGAGGCATTGCACAAAACTACTGCCTACTTTTAGGTTTTAGTAATTCTTTTTGGTGTTTTGACACTAGACTTTAAAAAAAAGCTCTCATCTTCATTCATAATTTGTAGAAAATATAAAATCTGTGAGCTGTCCAGAGAACAGCAACAGATTTTTTATTCCTTAAGGCAATATAATACAACTGATGGTATAGGGTTATACATTAAAATAACTGTTATTCCAAGCGGCATGTAGTAAGTTTATTGACTGGAATTTACGATAATGAATCGTTTAACAATTTAATAAATTATCGTTTCAAATTTTTAAAATAAGTGCCATGCCGTGTGTACGTAAATGAGCAATGAAGCAAAAAAAAAAAATATTTGCAACTTTGAACTTCAAATTGCATTTTCCAGTAATTTCTCGTTTTAAAATTCGGTTTATAGGAAAATATTGCAAAAAGGAAAATTACTTAAATAAAAAAATATTTAAAAGTTTCAGCCTATGTTTCTCAATTGAATTAAACGACCATTCAAATTATAAGAGAAATATTAAGTTATTTAGAGTATGGTTTTATCCAAAATGCGCAAGCTGCTTGTCTAGTAATAACTTTCAAATGTAGAAAAAGTTAATTTTTAAACACCCACTTTACGATATTTTTCATTCTGCAACTGTTGGCAGTGTTAAGTCAGAAAATATAGAAGCTTCAAGAAATACCTGAGAAATACGAAGGGGCAGAAGTTGTTTTGTTCTTTGCATATTCATGTTCGAATTGAACTTACCGAGTACCGAATTCTTTAAGAAATGTTCCAAATACCTCGAAAATTAACACATATTTAAAATTGTTGTACCTTGTATTAAATTTGTTAATTAATAAAGTTCTTTTATTCTCTATTAAACATATATCCAATCATAATTTACTGCATTATTCATTTTTCTAGCAAAATATTATAATTAACAGCTAACAACTATCATAAACGAAAACCACCTATTAGAACCGCTCCTGACTCTCCTTTCGCTTTAACCAGTTTATTTTCCCATAGGACTTATAATAAGTCAATAGCAAAATCAAATCAAATGCTCGCTGGAGGCATTGCGCAAACCCAGCTTTGGCTAAATGGTTGTAGAAAGCTTTTTCATAGAAAACCATTTTAATTAAACCAATATGATTTTAAATATCCGCACGTTGTGTACCGCCTACTACAAATAGTTGCTAGACCCAACCTCACTATAGAATTAAAAACGGAAAAGTAAAATTTTAGGAGCTTTTGATTTATAGTTGAATAGTATACAGTTGTTGACATCCCAAAAAATATATGTTTAGGCTCTAAAGCCCTGTTGTCACATACAACAGAAACTGAATTCAGTACATTAGCAACTGAAACTGAAACAAGTACTTTTGACTTGTTACAGTACTGAATGACAGAAAAATTAGTTGTTCAGTTTTAGTGCTATGCGGCAACCTCCTATTGAAATTTCAACTGAATAATTGTACAACAGAAACTAAAATTCACTTTCAGTTACGTTTCAGTCTCAGTTTCTGTTGTATGTGACAACAGGGCTTAAGTTCCTAGCTTATTGAATTCATTTCTAAGAAATGATAAGTTCTTGGAGAGAAGAACTTACTATACCAAAAGAGCTACTGGTCCGATTTTAATTGTTTTATAAGGATAGTATTTAAAATTTTTTTCTGTCAGCTGGACGAAAAGTTGACGTGACATGTACGCGGCAGGACAACATTCAGCACCCTCAGTATTTATTAAATTTTTCCATTTTGTATGTTTTGCGTGGTGTATACACATAAGTTAAGTTGCCTCTCAAGCACACTTTGATTTTTCCCATAGTTACAAATCTTAACAAATGACGAAACAAATTGAAAAATACACAGCACAGGCGAAGGTGATAATACGAAAGAACACTTTTTTTCTTCAATATGTATGTACATCGCACACGGGTGTAGACAAAAAAAAATGGCCAACATAGGTGCATATTTGCACGGTGAAATGTGCACAGACTCCAATACGCCAGCTCTGAACATCGGTTGAGCTCCACTCGAGACTGAATTATTGCGTTGCGCGCATGCAGACAACGAAAAATGCGGCAAAAAATAGCATTCAAAAGAGCGAGAAGAAAAAAAAAAAAAGATAAATAGCAGCACGTAAAATGTTGTTGAATGTTTTAAAAAACCATAAAAACCACCGAGAATTACTTTAATGGCGGCGCACAAAACCTCAAACGGCAAATGACACACGAGGAAGAGAGAGAGAGAACGAATATCAATGATACACCAGGGATGCCAACAGCAGACAAAGCCGAATCAGACACAGCTGCATGACGCAGTCAGCTGGAGAGGTTTTGATAGAGAAAGAGATACTCGGTTGTGGCATATGTAACATATGCTGTGTTGAACTCAGTCGCATAGTTTCTGGTAGAGTTAGTGTCCAAAAATTGTTGCTGCACTAAAACAGGCATCATAAATGCGGTTTTATACGATGTTTCAGAAATTCAGTGGACGAGAAGTGCGCTGAATGAACGGAAGAAGAATCGAAACAACATATCATGTACAACGGCAGCAAAGTATTTAAAATTGTTGCATGTTAGCACGCCAATACCGATGGAGCGACATCATCAAACTTTTGATCATAATCGTCAATATTACTTTGTTTATTAGTGTAGATAGCATCACCATACACAGCGAAAATTCTTTCGCTTAACGCTTCCATACCGCGAATACGGGGGTTTCGTATGCATTTTTTAAAGGGACTGCGCTAATTTGAACTGCCCCATTTGATTAAATTTGTTTTCAAAATCTATATTCAACACAATATTTAACTAGAACAAACCAAATATTGCAAAAAATAGGCAATCTGAAATGAATCATCATACATCCTGAATAGCACTACAGTTTATTAAAATGGATATTGAGGGCCGATTCTTATATAATTTCGGCTGACGATTACGAATCTACAATCAGAAATGTTTCATCATGGCCAGATTTAAATATTGTAGTGAACGAATTCTGTATGGTAAAGCATTAAAGGTTGAATTAGATATCCCCCATACAAACATATCTCCCACTTTTCGTTTTTGTGTTCAATATTTTTTTAATATCAACTTGAAGTATGAAATAATTTTGTCATCTTGCAATGCGGAAATAACTTGGTTTCCTTTGGTTTATCAGAGGTTCTGACTAGCGAGCCAAGTTTCGAACAGACGATAGTAGGTGCTGATAGTCAAAAAATACTGTTGTGAACGTTTATGGCAGAGATCTGGAATTTTGCAATCACGAAATTCTAGATCTGACTATATTTAACGTCAAAACTGTTTTTAAATCAAATTAAAGTTTGCTCAGTAAATGATATATCCAAAGAAATACTCAACACAACAAAAGCTAGACGGATCAGAATCCTACCTCCATCTCTCTAAACTTTTTATGAGGTTAGTTATTGTGGTATCCTGTAAAACCTGGTCGCACATTTATAAAGGTTATACTAAATAATGGATACTTCAGGTATTATTTTAATAAAGACAAAGTTTACAAATATTAAAAAATTAATTAAGTAGAATAAAAACATTTATGGTACTTATTGTAAGTTAAAAAATTTGTTTATATGCATTGCAGTATTATATTATGAAAGATCGGCAGGTTTAAATCTAGTTATTGATATAAAAATTATAAAGTAACTAGCCTAGAAAACTTGAATCGCATAGTTGGTAATTATCATGCAAACCTATTCCTTGTTTTGAGTTTTTGTATGAAAAGATATTTTATAATGTTGTAAATTTTGCTAAAAATATCAAAATTGATCTACCTTACGTTAATCCTTAAAAAAAATTCTATTTAGATTCAGATCGGACCACTACAATGGGAAGCCCACATTAAAATCTCGGTTTTTGTATGAAAAAATATATGTTGTAGTTAATTCAAATATGGTGTATTTTAGACAATTATAATAAAATATTCTATTAGGTTGCAAATCGGACCACTTGCAAGTCGATATATATATGTCCGCCTGTTTGACTATGAACACAAGAGCTTGGACTTGGACAGTAAAAAATATATACTTTAAGCTTGGATATGTAATGTATCCTATTCTCTCTTTAAATAGATTGTGTGTAAAGAACGTCCCGATCTCTTTCAAAGTGGTAGTACCCATAAAAACCTGATCATCTTATCTAAGTTTTTGCATCAAAAAAATTTTGTATTTCTTGTTATTTTAGCTTAAAATGCTTAATATAGGTCTATATCGGACACAGGGTATCTCGAACACACTCGGGTTCAGCGTTCTTTTTTGTTTTTTTAGGGCCCTTTTTATAGAGGATCTTACTTCTCTCCCATGGGAGCGTCACAACATTTTCAATGGATTGTTTTTAATAGATTTTATTTTTTCCGGTGCCATTTATAAACGTCTTCTTTTCTGTCTTTACTCAGAGATTTTTTTCTCAGATAGACAGACACGACATTTACAGCTTGATCGACTGATTTCATAGTGCTGATGTACGAATATACTTTATGGTGCCTCTGATGTTTCCATTGGTACATAATTTTGACAATTGTGAAGGGTCAAAGTAAGTTAAAACTAAATTAAGTAGAATTGAGGTCGATTTAAAGTGGTTTAATTACAAGGAATTTTGTAACGAGTCATATGCAAGCGAATACTTACACATATATCCAAAAATACTAGTACATCAGTTTAAGACACAATTGCAACTTATTTTCAGTGTACGACACAGATATGTGTTCATTTATCAACTAAACTTCAACAGCATTCGAAAATGTCAACTGCATCATTACATGAAGCCAACATTGGAGAATTGCTGTTGCTGCTGCGTAACAGAATTTTGAATAATTTATATGTCAACGACATATGTGCATATTAGATGAATCCATTTGCTCTATTCAACCCCAGCGCTGACGGCTTGGTTCCTAGGTAAAAGGTAAGGATGACACAGCACTGTAGATTAACACTTCAAAGCAATGGAAAATGGTGGCAGAGAGTAAGAGAATTATGTATAGTTATGCATTATTTAAAAAGACATTCACATTCGATTGCCAACTTCAAATGAATTCAACTCCAGCTCCTTTGAAAACTACTGTTGCTGCACATACACAAACAGATACGATTGCAAATCGAAAGAAATTTAATTTCGAAATTTTATGTGCATTGCAAATCGAAGGAATCGAATCGCACGTACGAGTATAATGCCAGAAAAGAAGTTACGAATCGACCGGCCAAAAATGATGTCATAAATAAGACAACCTAGAGTATTCTTGGCTGTTAAACGAGGGACCAAGGGTGTAAATTGTCTGGCTGGCGTTAAGCCTTAGACAGACAGATATATAGACGGCCGCATTGAAACAGCATCCTGTAAAAGTCAAAACTAAAGCAATACATGAATATACAAGGTAAGGAACAGTGGAAGAAAGAATGAAAAGCATCGGCAAAGTATTTGCCGCAATAAATGTTAAATGCTCGTAAATTTCGATGAGACAAGACGGAAGTAAAAGAAGGCGATGGTGGCGTTCGTGTCTGGTTTTTTGGAAAACAAGCCGAACAGGAAACTAACATGAAAAACTATAAAATCCGATATGTAAACGATGAAGAGCTTAAGAGCGGGGAAGCATATAGAGTAAGCTATGAGATTCATATGTGGTATCCGTAAAAGTTCAGTTAGTTAAGGACCACCATTTGTTGGTCACTTCAAGTGCGAGGCATGCCGTTGGTCATTCACTCACAGGAAACAGAACACTTTGGTAGCTGTCAAAAAGTCACACCCATTAAGCACAAAAGATCCACTACTGCAAGTGACATACGTGATGTGTAAGAGAGTGAGTAGAGAGTATCAAGCAAGCTAACTTACCCGTGCACTTTCACCCTAAAATATCTTTTGGTCCAACTACCATTTCTGTCTGCCTGCCTGCTGGCCTGTTAAAAGTGACAAACGTGCGACAAACCAAGCACAAGCACACGGCTGCACCAAAGGATGCTTCGAAAGGTGCTATTCAGGCATGTACGAGCATTTACATTAAAACAGAAAAAGCTGTATACATATACTGAAACCCCAAGCGACATAGAAAATTTTGCGAAAGACAGTAGTCAAAGCAAAGGAGGAGTAGCAGCAGCAGCTGGTAAACTAAAAGCCACAACGACAGTGACAGTTTGAGGCCGTTGTCGTCAGCGTCCAGCTACATTTCGAATTGACATTGAGTGGCACTGACGATAGACGACGCTCTGCTCGCTCAGGTGCGGAGCGTGTTGTGGTAGCAAAACGGAGGGACACTACCGCAAAACAAGTCCCGCAACAGATTACACAGAACGACAAAAATTCGTTTTCAATTAGGAACCAGAAACTAAATTTTATAAATTTGTTTGGCAATAATCTTTTCTTATGTCTTATATGTTTCAACATAGTCTAAACAAGAAAGAACGTGGCAGTCGAGTGGGCTCGACTACGATATACCCAGTTTCTAGCGAATTTTATAACGGCTGTCCACTTCTAGTGGTCCGAACTTGGCCTATATATACAAAAACTCAGAAAGATTGTACAGATTGGTATGGAGGCTACCACTTTTAGTGGACTGATCTGGACTTAAATAGAATATTTGATAAGGATTAATGCAAGATAACCCAAGATTTGGTGTTTCTAACCAAACTAACAACATCAATAAATTTTTTTTTTTTTCTGGCTTTTATCGGTTTCAGCGACTCCAAAAAAAATAGGGATAGACACCGTACTCGACTTTTCGTGAAAATTAAAATTTCGACCCCCTGCCAGGGGTAGTAAGGTGTGCTATGGGGGAGTTTAAGGAGGAAACGAATTTGTTTTTGGTGGTCTTTTTTGGTTTCCGCGCCCCAAAAAACAAGAATAGACCCCATTGTCGACTATTCTTGAAAATTGAAATGTCAACTCAGTGAGCAATTGTAGGGGGTGGTAGCTGGAATGTAGGCAATTTAAACATTTTTATACCCATATTCGGTTTCAGCGGCTCCAAACTCCTAGGAATATAGGGATCTGTCCTCTGGGTCACGAAATTTTTTTGTTTTTTTTTGTATACCTGTGTTGCCATCGATAACACAGAAGAACCTTTTGAATAAATAAATATATTACAAAGTTGTCCATCATGTTTAGTTGAATCACCCTTTAGTTTATTTAAATAACATGTAAAACCGATAATGAGTGTATTCTGTTAAAATTTCAAGTCCATTTAACACGGTCGCTGGGTCTGAAAATCTTGGTAAGCTGTGTCATATGGCTTTATGTACTTATTGTAAGGGTTGGGTCATCGAAAAAGCAATGGACTATCTATGTGCATTTTTGTAAACTATGTACAAAGCATCTTATTTAGTTTCACTTTTGGTTACTATTCAAGTTGACAACATCAAAAACACTTTGTCGACGACAACAGACCGTATGTTAGATAGCTGACAAAAATTTAGGGTGGAGTACGACGTAAATGCGTTGCGACAAGTTAAGCTTTGCAGCAAATATGCAGCTTTTGTTCAGGTAAAAAGCACCGGATGCATTAATACACAAAATGATGTTCGGAAGAGATGTGAAGTGTATTGCTTTGGTTAGTATGGAACTGATTGTGTGTCGAGACAGGATGTACGCGCGTGCAATTAGTAGCAGTGATAATGGAAAGAGCGAATGGTAGAGCAGCTTCAAGTGTATGAAAGTAATAAAGTTCAGCTGATCTCAGCTGTTGATAAACTTCGACGGTTATTGTGGGAATGGGTAAGTACATACATAAAAAGCGAACTTAAAGCGAATAGCTTCAGGCAGCATGTGTTGCAGTTACCAAGTGGGTGAGCAGAAGAAGCGTATCCAGCCAATCACCCGACCAATGTTACAAGTGTCTGTCTACATGTAAAACGTCGGTCGTTTCGGCAGTTCGTGATATGGCAACAGGAATAGTAATAGCAGACAGCAATGTTGTAACTGTGGTTATGCCAACACCAACGCCACCTCCACCACTTCCATTGTCGCATAGTGGCATCAGCTGCAACATGTCTGGTTAGGCCGCTGAAGGTCGAGAGTATTACTTCACAGCGGCGTAGAGTGCACTGGAGGCATTTTTATCGTTTTCATGTTTTTATTGAATATTCATAAACGATACTGATGTAGGTAGATGGTAGAGAATGTGGACGATACTGGGGGGCGCGTGCCTCCGCCTGTAGGCTGCGAATCTATCTGTCTACCCATGAGCACAATGCACCTGCCTACCACAAGCCAGAGACACTCACTCAATCGCTGCAGACAGGTCTACAGTCTGGCCTTGTTGATAGCTCTGGTCTGCCTTTTTGTCTGTCTGCCAGCTCTGTTGTGTATGTTGCCATTGAAATCAATATTTTAGCCTGGTAACAGCTGACACTTCTCTGCGTCACTTCTTTATTTATACTTAACTTTTTTGTTTTTTTTTTTTCACCAGTTTTGTTAAAAAAAATGAAAGTGTGCCTCCTACAGCATCCTCAATGTAATTGGATTGAGTGAATTTAGGATATATACTAGCATGTTTTAAGAGTATTATATTGAAAAAAGTGTATATGTTAAGCCAAAATGTTCTTTTTAGTACAATAGATGATATGATGTGCATATTTATGTATGTAGCTACTGAGATATCTAGTGAAATACAGGAGCAAAAACAATTAGCCATCCTTTAATTTAAAATTTAGCAAAGCGCTCGTTAACTTCCTTCTATCTATAAGCTATTATTAAATTTGAAGGAATCTGTATCATTAAGTTTGAGTTTGACAGCCATTGAAAGCAGATGGGTGCAACACATACCTCTCTAAAAAACACAGTGATTCGACTAAGTGTTCTCTAGTAGTGATGCGCTAGGTAGTGATATTCCAATCACAACGAGAATCAGTGACTGTTATTTAAAAATCACATTGAGTTTAATTGATGATACATAATTTGATTTGATTTCCTTTTTAAACATAAAAGGACGTTGAAATTAAACAAGAAATCTATTTATATATATATTATAAGAAAATTAATGTTGTATCTATATTTGTATATATGTATCTATATATGTACATATATTATGTATGTTCCTCATAGAAAGCTAAACCGTCCAAACGATTGAGTTCAAACTCACAGACGGATTTCAGTGAGGTCACAAAAGAATTTTATCAAAATTGGAGAGGCGTGGCCACGCCTCCCATATACATAATAAATAAATAATATAACACGGACAAAATTTAGTATACATGTTAATGGGATTGGGAGAACTAAGATCCAAATAAAGTGTTTGGCTTGGCTGTCTATAAGGAACATAGATATAAAATTCAGTATGACAATAATTTTTACTGGGTACAGCAAAGCGTGCCGGGTAAATCTAGTATACTTAATATCTATTTATTTAATAAAATCGTTGAAAAATTTTGGTTTGTTTGCTGTTTTTTTTTTTTTTTTAAGCTAGCGAGATTAAGTCACGCCAAAAAGTATCATAGTTAATAAATAATTCAATTCAGAAATCTGAAAACTGAGCGCCATAAAAGAAAAAATTGCGTTCTACAAAATTTTTAAAACCATGAAAACATAACACATTATTCCAATTGAAAAGGCTTCAAACCATGTACATATACTCTACATTAACCATTCAATCAAGTTTAAATTGTTTGAAATATTCATAGACTAGTACCAGAACTCAAGTGATGTTTGAATGTAGGAATCGAATGAATAAATATTGTACAATACATCCAGTTATGTGTACGCGAATGAACAAACTGAAAAAATTAATGTGACAGCAATAGAACGGACACAAAATTGGTTGCTACACATTTGCTATTATTTCTTAATGAACATTTTCAGTACGCAGTAAAATGTGTAAAAATATTCAATAGAGCAGCTAAAAGAATCATACATTACTTTAAAGAAACAAAAAAAGCACAAATATTGCCAAACAAATTATCACACTAAATTAACTTGTCACATATCTAGCTGAATGAATGAGTTTAATGAATTTACTGAAGCAAACAGTGATGCATCATTAAACCGATAAGTGGGAGATATAATAAAGAATCTTTTTTTTACAGCAATAAGTCACGTATCGAATCATTTAGATAATTAGCATTGCCATGAATTAGCGCATAAATTTTTAAAGTCAAATGATTCATGAAAGAATTTCGTGCTAATTCAAAGTTTTGAATGTAAACAAATAGTCAGACTTGATTCAGCCGCTGCTATGGAAAGATATGTATGTAAGTCTTCAAAAAACAAAAAAAAAAAAAAAAAAAAAAAGGAAAGAGAAGAGAAAAAACAGAAAGTGATGGAATATTTATTTTACAATAAATCTATTTGAAGAAGAAAAGCTGAGCTTTATATTATAAAAAATTCCTGAATATTTACTTGCTAAACATCAACTCTTTAAAAATTACATTTAGCTTTCTACACCCTGTGTCAGACCGGTTCTTAAGTTCGTTGTATGGAATTTATGTATGTAAAAACACATATACCGTGAATGTAAGGTTTAAAACTATGTATGATAGTGTATATATTTTTGAATAGCATCAAAGTTAAGTCGATAGCACATGTTCTCCAGTAATAATAAACTAACATTAGTGCTGTGCCGCGGTATACACGCCATACGATATTTCACCAAAACCTGCGAATGTTTACGATTAGAGAGATCAATCGTTTTGTTCTGAAGTCTAAGTCAATGATTTGGCTGTGGAGTAAGCAACGAATACCTGGCATAGGAAGGCATCGCTTACGTAACATACTATTCGCTTTTAGGGACTGTTACCAGAACTTTCTTTTACCCTTAACTATATGGCAATCTGTCACTTCAGATCTTTTAGGATAAATTTTCATAGCTATTAAGTTAACTGATAAACATTTTGCGTAGGATTGGTTTAGTGACTAAGATTCGCACTTGCTCGGAGGCTTTTTATGTAAAAAGAATGGTGAATTGCATATCGAAGTCAAAGAACGTAGCAAAAAGTTTGAATTGCAAGCATTATTGTATCAAAATTCGTGGCGAACGCAAGAATAACTTCCACTTCTATAAAAAAAAAACTCAACAAACAGTTTTATATCATATGATTCAAAACCAAGGAAATCGGCTTCTATATGAACTGACGCCGAGAAACGATGAACACCGATTTTTCACATGTGAAATGATGCTTGCCAGTCATAAAATTGTTTTTAAAAATCGTCCGCATAAAGAAGATAATACTTCGATTAAAACGTAAGATTCCATTCTTTCACCATAAATGCTCAATTATTGATCTGTACACCTAATAACTCCACGAAGAGGATGCTGATTTCCATATAATACGCGCTGTATTAAAGTTCAATGTTTGTTGTAAGTATTTTTGTTTGTAAATTTGTGTTTGTTCTATAGTTTATATCGGCAAATAAAAAGATTACATTGGATAGTCGATTGCAATAGACTAATGCTCTAATGTTCACAGGTGCAATTCAGTTGGCAGGAACTATGCCACACAAACAAAGCAATAGTGTCCGTGCACTCATTAATTGTTTGCCATTTTCTCTCTTTTTTGATTGGTTTCATTAGCTGATTGTTGTATTCGATGCTTGTTATCGCTCTTAGTTCGATTTTTGTTTTGTTTTGGATATTACTCTCGCGATTTCATTTTTATTATTTCTTTGATTCTGATCAAGATTATGTAGATTATTGGTTCTGCCATGTTTTTCTGATTGTTACATATATACTATATGCAGGACAGAGTATAAAAAAAAAACCTCACCTATAGATGGGACCATTATGGAAAAAATTCCAAGTAGACTTGACTTAAGCTTGCCTTCTTATTTTAATATTTTAAATACAACAGAAAAATAAAATATTCTTCAGTTCTAGGTTTTTAATTGTTAATTAAATTGCTAACATTTTCGCACGTATTTTATACAATGGAAAACAGCAGGCGGCATACGTTTTAATTGTAAATCGTTTTAATGAAAAGTGAAAAAATGTCTTCTTTTGATGCTTTTAATAAAAGCTATAGATCTGAATGCGTTATGTGACAAAAGAAACTGAATAAAGAAAGCGCCTGAAAGTATGCAGCATTCGAATATAATGAAAAATTCATGCACGAATGCGTTCATTCTGCAATGATGATGTGATGAGGACGATAATGAAGCCAGATAGTGGAGAAGATGCGTCACACAAAACTGTGCAATATGAATCACCGCCGACGCCTTAATCGACATTGGCATCGTATTTGTACAACTTACACCACGTCATTTGCGAGAAATCATAAAATTCTTAATTTATTATACGAGTACAGGGTACATATTTATACATTCATATAGTACACACATGTATAGACGACTTTGGGATACAAATGGCAGCGAATTTGAAGAAGATGCTGATAAGAGCTTATAGAAAATATCCAAAAGCACGTATGCATGCATTAATGTAGATTTGAGTACACACACAATACATGTTTGAATGAATGAAATAATGCATGCTCGACTACGTAAATGTGAAGAAAATATTATTTAGTAAATGTATTTGGTAATTGACCACTTAGAGGCACATCAACTATGTCTGCATTTAGCATACGTGAGAGGAAGGCTATATATATGTATGCATGTTCGCTCTTAGGGCTTATAGCTAAGCTACTCGTTGCTTATGCATATCGAAAAGCAATCAAGCGTGCAAATGTATTTCTGTGCCGTAATGAATAATAATATAACATCTCTGGCATAACGAAATCTGTACAGTGTATCAGAAGCAGAGAAAATGACAGCCATTTTTGTTTAAATTTTCTTCGTACATATTATATAATTGAGTGAAAACGATGTTTTAGAATATAAATAATACCTCATATACAGCTCTTGTAAATGAATAACCATAAATTCGTATTTAAAGTATGAATTGGGCAGATCAATACTTTATATCACATCATTAGTGCAGAAAACTTTTTTATCATAACTTTATAAGCGTAAAAGACAAGAAAAATACATATTGTAGCATGATATATTCCACAGAAGCATGTGATCTGCAGTTGGATAAGGTGTTTATTAAAGTTCCTAATGTGTTGTTATGCGCACAGACGGGCAGACGAACGGATGTGGCTATGTTGATTCAGCTTTCGATATTATCAAGCGTTAATGTTTTTTATAGGGTCGACGTGGCTGATTAAATACATGCTTACAAATTTATTATCTTTTTGCGTGGTGGATACAATTGCTGTGAGTTACTTTAATGTTATAGACATTATTAAAAGCCTTCAGTGCATGTGTTAAGTGAATATGTTAACAATTTTCCACCAGTCACTATTAAACGTATGAAGAAAAGTTAATAAAAATTGCAGATTTAAGGAAATTTTTATATTTTAGATAAACGTCTTTGTTTTATTATTATTTTTAGAAATCTATTTATCTAAAATTAATAGTAATACGCTTCAGTAGCTTTTCTAAGACAATTATAACAATTTTGAAAAGATTACTTTTATACGTTTATAGATCTATTATCTAAAATGCTTTAATAGTAGCTAAAACGTATAGACAGCACTAAAAAAATATACAAGGTATGGAGCTATCTAATATACATCGACGGTAAGATAAACATTTTCAGAAAAAAAAGTTTATATAAACTACAAAAAAAGATTTTTGATAGTACTGATGAAGTTTTTCTCACATTATTATACTCTAAACACAAAATATGATCGTAAAGCAAAGAAAACTAGTTGAAATTCCCAAGGTTTGGCCACCAGAAGTTTTCTTTTAAATTATTGTATTATGTATTATACATGTATTATATTAAGCAATATACAATATACATAAATTGTATTAATATTAGTTTTAGTTTTATCAACAACGATTTGCGGCGTCGATAGCGAAACCGTCGTAAGTAATACTAAGTTCAAGCGTTGCCGAGCAAAGAGCACGTGTGTAGAGTATTTAAGTTTCGGTTCCACCAAATAATTAAGCTATGTGCCATTTAGTTTCTACTAATGCATACTTTTAGGCAGCTAATATATTTCGGGCTTGTGAGTGGCATAACTGTCAACTAAACAGGCGTACATGTTTTCGCGGAAGTCTAATATAAAACAACCGTCATAGACTTACCTGACTGAGTTCATCCCTCGAGTGTCTCGAACATTTTGGCGGCAACAGCGCTTGCATATCGTCCTCGAAGGCGCCGCTTTCATCGGCATCCACATCTCCACAGCAGCTGCTCTCGCTGTGCGTCTCCTGGGCGTGCAGCGCATGATGAAATTGCTGCGCTGCGGTGCTCATTGTCTGATTGGATTTGTTAGTGACCACATTGCCACAACTGCCACTTAGACCTTCGGTGCTCTGCTCAAAGCTTAGATTTGTATTCCCGATGCCAAGCGCGGCATTTTGACGACTTGAGCTGCCAATTTTCGCCATCGCATTCGCAACGCCATCATTGTCGCTTCCTTTGAGGGAATTGCGTTCACAATATGGCGCGCGTTGGTGTGCTTGTAACTGTCGCTGTTGTTGTGTTTGTTGATGAGTACTACTGTTGTTATTGTTGTTGTTGTTGCTGTTCTTATTGGCATCCTGTAACTCTTCTGCAGTTGTTGTATTTGCAGATGTTGGTAGTACTACTGCCACTGGTGAATTGGAATTAAGTTCATTAGATCTGTGAAAAATATAAGGGAATAATATTTTATGTCAGTACAGAATTTATATTGAGACATATCAATTAGAATATTTTCAAGTTTTATTTACTTTTATCCTTTCTTAATTCATTATGTTCGTACATATTGTTGGAATCCGAATGCTTTGTATTAAATTTCCAAAAATAAAAATCAAGACTTCGGAATTTTTAAACGGATTTATAATCCAAGTATAATCTGACTATGTCATTGGTTTTTTCAGCTAATATCAGTCATATTTTTGCATTATTTTTCTGGTCACTTTCTGTCAGTATTTCTATTTTCCTTTTTAATCCTCATTTATGATCCATACTCATTGCATTCTACTTATAAACTCAACAGTCAGCTGTCAAAAGGTTAATTGTGACATATTTTTGCCCTTGTTGCTCTATGCTGGTTTTTCTTATAAATCCTTCCGACAATGTGACGCGTGCCAACTTCCGCCGAAGTCATGAACAACGCACGCAGAGATATAAAAGAAATCAACAGTAGAAGAAGGCAAGTGTGTGAAAGCCTCAAAACAGGCAATTTTACGCCATTTTAACAATAATTTTTCTGGCAGCAAAAAAAAGATGTCTGGAGAGACGAAATAAAGAAAGGACACAAACAAAATTAATGAATTTAGTCAATGGAGTAAGGAGCGAAGAAAAGTAAAAGTCATGTTCAACTGCGCAGAATGATTGATATACATGAGCATGACAGCTGCATGGAGGTCTATCAACATCTTCCTGACTTTCTCTTTGGCGCAATCTTTCACTCTCCTCCGAACATATTCGTTCCGTCAAAAACTTAGGAGAAGTTGTCAAAAGTCTGACGTAATCACGTCAAATTAGCGTTTAAGTGGGTAAACAAGTAATAATAGTAGAGTAGTTATTTGTGTGGGAAAATCACTTAGGACTTTCCGTGTTAGTAAATATTTTCAGCGTGTGAGAATATTCGAGAGAGAGAAAAATAATAGATTAATGTTAACTTTAAAAAAATCGAGGCTAAAATATTGGCTAAATAAGAATTCAGGCATTCAATACTAATACGCTTTTATATAAAATTCAAATACAAATAGATTGAAAAGTATGGATACTATTCTAGCTCATCTATTAGACGTTGTAGGCTCATTAAGATAATTGTTTTGTCAATATATGATATATATTCATATAAAGGTATATAAATATAAACGTTTTCATGCATATCCTGTTATTAAAAAAACATGTAAACCATAAAGTTACAAACTAAATTTCCTGTGGTTTAACAGTGCAATATAATGGACGCCAGACGCCTAAGAAGCCTCCATTCGAGATTTTAAGATGGTACTGGCCATTGATCCAAATGCTAAAAACCCATTTAATTAAAAATGTCGGCGTATCAAGTAACTTTTTCGGATATTTTGGTTTGGTAGTCCGAACTTGCTTTAATTAAAAAGCTCAACAAGAAGAATTCTTAGCGATTTAAACTCAAAACACTACTGTTTTCTGTAACATGCCTGATAGATTGATGAATAAATAAATATTTTTCGAGCTCTTAAAAATTAATCTTCTTTTTTTTATTAACAAACCTCGTAATGGTCTAAAATTTACGAATTAGTTTTGTGAAATATAGTTTTTATTGCTTATTCATATTCGATTATATTATTGCAGATTTCAGCTCTGCATCACCTACTTTTTTTTTAATTTAATGAATTGCTCATATACAGTGAAGCAAGAGCAACTCATGTCCTTACGCGCACTAGATTAGCTGCCAATATTTTTCGACACGTCTGCTGTGTTATTGTGTATGCAAATTAGTTGTGACAGCTTTCATGTTTTTGCTTTTTCTCATTCTCTTTATCATAAATAAGTGCATTAGCACAGTAAAGGATTTACTTAATGTGTGCACCAGCATATTGATAAGCAAGTAGAATGTATTTTGACAGAGACGTGTTTGAGTTCAGATTTCAAACACAAATGTAACGTATGCATATTTATATATATACCTATTAATGAGCTGTCAATTTAAACAGTCTCAGGGTATATTGGATTGAACAAAAAGTTGGCTTGGAAACATTGCAATTCGCTAATCTTTGTCGAAAAAATTAAACAATCAGTGGAAATGCATTTTTTTTGTAAGTATTGTTTGTATTTTAAAATAAACTCGCAAAATTCCGGCGAAATCCTAGTCGAATGCAAATAGAACGAAGTCTCCATCTATTATCGTTTCCGAGATGCTTCGTTCATACGGACGGTCAGACAGACATGGCAATATCGACTCCTCTATCACTCCTGACCATAATACGGAAAACTTTGGAGGGTCTCCGACCATTATTTCTACCTGTTACATACTTTTGCAAAAAACCAATAGGCTCTTGTACCTTCGGCACCCTAACCCAATTGCAAGGTCACTGATGACTACAGCAACAACTTTACGTCTGCGACGAAATGATCAAACAGTATTTTCAAATTAACTAATCCACATAAGATACTTGTAACTTGATTTACTGTCCATGATAAACGATGCAGTATTTAGTCAAAGACAGTAAGTCAATTTTCTGAGTTCACTACAATTCAAATATTTAAAGTATTTGCTGTAATATATTATTAGATTATTTTTGTTATAATTTAAAAATATTATAATTATATCCAATAAATGAAAGTAAAACTTAAAAAAAAAAACAATCTGGAATTGAAACCCGGAGTCGTTGTACTACAATGCATCTAAGCACTTTAGTATAGCACACATTACTATGTTTGGCAATGTATTCGTATTGTTTCTAAACCATTGAAACTGTTTTAGATTGTCCATATGTTACTTCGAGATTGTTCACTGGTGTTCAAGCATTACTAAGCTTTGATATGGCTCGATTTAGGTTCATCACCAACGAAACTTACCTCTTATTAAGTGATGTGGGCTTAAATTGCGACACCTCCGCATATCGACGACCCATGGGTACCTCTTGCGGACTTAGCAATGCATCTGTGGAATGCAAATGTGACGCAGTCAAATTCATGCCCTTAAGCAATTGTGCGGCGGTGGGCAAATCATCACCCGACTTTCCACCAGCGTTACCCAACTCAACTGAATCTCCACGATTAGCGAGATTTTTTAGCTGTTCACGCAATGAGTAATCAACAGAATCAGAATCAACGGATGACGATGCTGATGATGATGAATCTTCGGACATTGAATTAGATGTATGCAATGTACTTGAGTTTTCCCCGCCACACCTAACCACACTATCGCTGCCACGATTGGCATTCTGTAGATCCTGATAGACAGCCGCAACTCCAGATGTGGATGAAGTGCATGATCGTTCATCAACGGATGAGGATGCTGATGTCGATGAGGAGACACAGCTATCAACGCTAGCTATTGAATGTCTATTGCTATTAGCATTTTGCGTGTCCTCGAATGAGAGCTGCTCATTATCGTTATCATTTAAAGATTTTGTGGAAGCTGGCGAGGGTGTCGCCACCTCTAAAGTGTCCAGTTGCGCCGGTGTTGGTACAATGATGAGTGAAGTGCGTTTACGTAAAGTTTCATCACGCGCATTCATATTGTTTTTGAGTGTCTTATCCGATTTTGTATAGACAATTACCTCCACTTTTGAGGCGGAGGAAGACGTCTTATCTGTAGCTATTGGAACTGAAGCTGGAGATTCGGTTGACATTTTGCTGAAATTGGTTATCAATATTTTGTAAGAATTGTAATAAAAGTTTAAGCATACACTGAATGAAAAACGTTGACTGAAACGATGTTTATTATCAAAAAAAAAAAAAACAATAATAATAAAGGGGAAAAGAGTGTTGTGTATCAGTCATGGACTTCATTAGCATTTTATGCATTCGTTACATACATTTTATGAGTTTTTCCCGGATGAGACAGTGAATGCTTTTTGTCTTCGAATAAGACACACATGTGTCAATCAGTTTTATTGAATTTGATATTTAATATCGCTTCGGAGGTGTCATTTATCCTCCAAATATGAAAACGAAATGCAAATGCACCACCACCATTTTTTGTGGTCGTTACAATCGCACTTCTCAGTCTAGTCTAGCTGCCTGTCAGTCTGCCGGTCGTATTATATATCAGCGGCCTGCACTCACACCATGCATCGCCCCACACATTCATTGTAATTTAACGAGTGTGTTGAGGCTTTTAAAATGTTATTACTAATAAAAAAAAATTTTTAAAATAAATGCAAGAAATCATATAGGTTTCTAGATGTTTGGTATGTATGGTGTATTGATTTCAAACGGCAAGAGTGTATTATGTAACAGTTTTGATAGCGCCCCTTGTGACTCAGCTGCACACATATTTACGATTACATTGAGCACTTCTACCATCCAGTCATTCATTTCGACGTGTGTGTTTATGCTTTACATTTTATAAATATCGACACCTGTCACTTAATTTTTCCTACTCTGTTTTATGAGCTTGCGGAAAAGTCATTAAAGTCATAATTTCACGTTTGCAACTTCATATCGCCCACGTTTGCGGAGATTGATTGAGTATTTTCTTTAAATGTATCAAGTTAAACAAAAACCAGAATGTGAACACTGCCAGACTTGGTGCTCTAACATTCAGTTTCTACGAATTCATTCTGATTCTTTGGTATGAAACACACAGAAAAATTGTTTATACTCTTCACAAGTATTGTAAATACTTCTTTAATTTCATTAAGGAGTTTGTAACGCATAAAAAAAGTACCGGAAACAGCATAACATATATGTATTCTTGATCAGCTCGTCAAGAGGAATAACAAAAGAAGAACATAACTTTATAGCACTGATATCGGCGTAGTTAAAAAAATTAAATACACTTTCCCCATTAAGTGTATAGGGGTAATTTTTGTAATATATGTATGTATGTAAAACCTTTGAAATAATCTTTGGCTAAGTGATAACTTCTACAGGCACAAAACAGTGGAGCACTAATATCATTACCCAGCGCAAGTTGGTACCCATCCTTAGATAGACTCAGAGATGTCTATAAAATAAAGATTTAAAAATTCCTGATACTACAAAACTGGTTCACGTTACAACCCTAGAATGTGTAGTAAAAATAAATGAAGTAAAGTTTTATTTGAATTAAGTACGAAAAAATAAAATTATTATTTTAAACAAAATATCGGGATAGTAGCATACAAAGCACATATGATCATAAGTTGTGTGTGTATATATATTACGATGTCTCACAAGGATTTTGCACTAAAAGCTTGGACTATTGGGTACAATGTTTAGTAGTATAACACCCAATTTTAGTCTACTTTAATGAAAATCGTTACTAACGACATCAAAAAAGAAACGAAGAATTGGAATAAATTAATTATAAAAAGTAAGAAAATTACAGTCGAGCCGACTGTAACAAACTTAAATAATTCCCCAGCTTATGACCAAGCTCATGACCACTTCTCACTGCACAAATAAGTGCCTCATGAAACAATTTTTTGTGTATGAAAAGAAAAAGGAAGACGAAAATATTGTAGGTCGTTTAAATTCAATTGCTTATAAAATCGTCATTTATTATCCGATTTTGATGATGTTTTAGGTTTTTGTCTACGATTGGGACGTTATCTCTATACTGGCAAACTTAAATTTTGTTGTGCCGAAGAAATTTTTAGCCTTGGGTGTGATTTAATGGGAAAGGGGTGAGGGGCAAAATTTTAAAATATACTTGTACAATTCCGGAGAAGTCCTAGTCGAATGCAAAAAACACGAAGTCTCTAATCTATTACCGTATCCGAGATCCTTTCGTTCATACGGACGGCCAGACGGACATGGCTATATCGTAATCTCTATCACTCCTGACCATAATGGGGGTAACTTTTGGGGTCTCCGAACATTATTTCTACCTGTTACATACATTTGCACAAAACCAATAGGCTCTTGTATCTTCCGTACAGGGTCTCAAAAATGCTTTTGGATTGTGCTTCATTGTTAATAATTTAAAGCATTCACGATTTACATTTTGCATTCGCTGGATAATATCCAGGTACTAGACCCTATTGATGTGTATGTTGTGAAGCTATATAAATCAATATTATTTATCAAATTTCGCTTAAAATAGCTTAAAATTTACGCTTGCTACGAACTTTTAACCGCTAGCTTGGCCGTTTTGCCCATAGTGGACCGGTTATATTAACGGCATTACTTATACCTCAACTCACAGTTCTTTTATGATGGTGCTTCTATGACGGTTAACTTAACAAACATTACACGCATCGCAATTCCAGCATTACAATAGGAGCTTGTAAACATAAACGATCCCATCAATTATAGAAATGAAACAATATTGCACATCCAGTAAATCACCAAGCAAATAGGCTCAATCTTAACATCACGACCTATCGTAACTCAGCGAACGTTTAATGTATTATGGTGTAACTTAAGTAATATCACGAACCTATTAAATTAAGCTACTTTACAAAAATTGTGCGCATTCAGAGACATGTTAATGAAATCATACAACTTTCCAAGTATTGTAAAACTTCAAACGACACTCATTGCCATTTCCATCGCTTCAATCCTCAGGCATTCGTTACATTTTACCATATGAGTATGTAAATTGTATATTGTATTAAGTAAGTTACAGATATTTGCGTACGCATTTTATGTGCTGTTCAAGCCTTTCGCGGCATACAAATTGCTTTGAATGCAAAGAGGCAAGTAGAGACTATGGGTCTCTGATTATTATGCAAAGTGCAATGCGCGCCAAGTTGTCAACAGAACAGAAATTGTTGAAGCACAATTGTTGACTTTCATGCTGACTGGCTCGTTGGTTGGTTAGATTTGTTTGTTGGTATTGCGTGAACGAGCTCGTTTGTTTTTCTTTTATTTTTTTTTTTTTTAAAGGTTTTATTTTTCTTTCACTGCTTCTATTTTGGACCCCTTTTCTAGAACGACAGACAGACGAATCGTTTTTCAAGGCCACCACTCCATTGCTCGTCGCCAAATGCTTACCCAATTTGGTTTGACAAATAAGACCGCAGAAATACTTGAATGATTTGCAATACACAAATAAAGTTGGTATACATACTTATAAAAAGTTCAAAGCCCCATTACTGTAAATTTTTAAGAATTTGAAAATTTTTAATAAGAAATCCGTACGCACGTTTATATGCTGCGAAAATTTCTAACATTAATTATCAAAATTTCAGTATTCCATTGACTCATACTTGTTGTATGCAAGTCATAAGAGTGTTTCTGTTTTTTAACAATATATATTTATATTTCGAAATCGAAACAAAATTAAAATACGTAAATATATCATCATATCAACAAAGGGAAAATTTTATATTGTAGCAAATAAAAAAAAAAATTAAATGTGTCATGAAGAATTGAAAGCACCATAGTATTGTTTATGTTTTAAACAAATAGTGTAGGAAGCCCAGCATATATTCATTTAAATTTGATTTTATATCATTTCATACATCGTCATTTTTCAATAGTTTAGTTTATCAAGCAGAGCGCTGTAGACGTTCAGGCAGGCCGTCCCATACAGCCAATGCATTTCCAAAGTACAACAATTCGATCCCACGCGTTTCAAGTTTATTTTTTTTCTCTATTTATTTTTCATTCTTCTTAGCGCACTATTTTGCGTCGCAAGACCTTGAGATACAACAGTTTTTATTTATTTATATTTTTTTAATTCATTACAAAGCCAAATGGAAATATGAGTGAGTGAGGGCGAGCGACCGACCTAAAGAAACTATGTATTGGGAACCAAAATTTTGTGAACTTGTGTTCTTCAGTAAAGACGAAAATAAATGAAATAACTCGACATATATATATATATATATATATATATGTATATATATATTTTAATCTTTGTGGGTTGTTTCAACATCGGTGATAAATTTTTCATGGTCACATTTTGTAATTCAAGCATGAAGAAATACTTTAAGTATCTAAAGTAAACCAGGAAAATGGATTTTTTATTAAATAATTTTGCTTGATCCGGGCGTCAGAATTACACAAAACGAATTAGAATTGTTTCGAGAAAGGGATTTTCTATTAAAAAAATATTTATATACATATATGTACATATGTAATTGAAAATTAATTTACCGAACTTTATTGTGATATATGTGAGCTATTATCAGCCTCGAGACCAATATTTATATAAAGAAACATATATTTAACTAGCGGTAAACGGCACGCTTCAATGTAAAAACTATTGTCATAAATGTTGTAGCTATATATATATATACATATATGTATCTTATTTCTCCTGACCCCAATAACAAGTATGCCAAACTTCATCCCTACATCTCAAATGGTTGCAAAGATATAACTTATTTTTGTATGACATATTATTCTCTTCTACTAACTTACTCCTTCATTGAAAATTCCTTAAAAATTGGTCGAGTTATTTTGTGTATTAGCCGGAACAAATAGACAGACCAAAAAATTAAATAAATTTTTTTTTTTTGGGTATAAGTACCGTGTACACATTCATAATAATATTTATTTTGAAATTACAAAAACTGCACTCTAATTTTCCTTAATGCGGAAGATCAATAACAACAACCAATTTATACACTGATCCTATGGGGAATTTTCACACGGCTATCCGTATGAAAATCGATAACTTGGACACTATAATTGGACAGAACCTTCAAATTTGGATATTTAGATTCTCTTATTCAGATCACATGTATTTAATGAATGCAAAAAAAATATATATGTATATATTCTTCATGAGATCTGTTCCGTTTCTTTTTGATTGTTTTATTTAAATAAAAATTATGTTGTTACAATACGAATATAAGGTGTATAAAAATATACTCTATCCATTTATATAACATATGACGATTGAAGGTGAAGCAGGCCCACTAAAATATATAAGTTATTGCAAATGTCTGTTTGTGAATGCATTCATTCAAATTTTGGTAAGTTCTCAAACGATCCAATTAAGCGAAATAAAATTATTTGCAGTAATAATTTTTTCCGAGTGTACGATAACGGCAAATTGCAAATTTTTAACCACTCTTAAAAGTACTTACGGTCTTCGATTGTATTGTACGAATATACACACATACATACATAGGTACTTCTTTTGGTTGCGGCAATATAACAACAATTCATTCAACTTTGGAGTCTTTCAGTTTTCAATTTGCTGTGACGCGACTAATCCCCAACAACTAAAGCAAAAGGCAAAGGAAGCAATCCAATTGGAATTTATGCCCAAGTCTGTTGAAATAAGCTCTTTATCAGAGCAAAGAGGAGTGCGTTTGCTTGCGTATATTTAAGTTGACAGTAAGATTGAAGGGGAGCTTTGTACAACAAGGGGAGATGTGAATGCATCGAAATGACTTTTAACAAACCAACAATGACGACAACAACAGTTATAACAACAACCACAGAACTAATTGCTTACAACAACGACAATGGGCAATGGGGCAGGCAGGCACGCAGGCAGGCAAAGCCAGTCAAAAAAGCGTTTTTCAATAAACATAAAAATGTGCGTACCTGCATAAATTGAAGGGTAGGGGACACGATAGAGATGGCAGCCCCTCGACATCAAGTAAAACAAGTGACTCTGTGGTCTTTAACCCCAACTAAAAAAAAACATTGAGAGAGCAGCAGCAACATGCTCGACACGTGCCGCACACGCGACCACTGCCGATAATTTGTACCAACAGCTACGACAACAAAAAGATTGTGCAAAAAAAAAAACATTATTTGTGTTTTTTTTTTATAATAGAATTTTTAAATTACTACAAACTGCATTGGCAAGATTAACAAAACTATATACATTCTTGTTCAGCATGTAAAGTCAAGCCAATATACATATGTATGTATGTATCTATGTTCGTCTTTTTGGTTAACCGTATGACTAACGAGAACTTGGAACTTGAAGAGATATTTAGACTCTCTAATTCTTGATTGACATAATTACATTGAACTTCTCTAAGGGGTAGCCTCCAGTTGCCTAATTCTGAGTTATGGTCTGATGATAGGATATCTCGAAGTCGAGCAAACTCGACTGTAGTGTTCTTTCATATTATACATATATTTAATTCTAAGACAACTTGCAATAGGCCGAAATAGAATAAAAATTACTTTGACCTATCGATAAATAAAAAAAAGCATGCTGACATCTTGAGTACACAAAATGCCAACTTTCTATGTTATCACTTCTATGCAGACTGCATATCTGACTTGAAACAACACAACAAAAGTGACGACATTAAGTGCAACTAATTTAGGTTGCAGCATACAAAATTCATTGCGTTCATAAAAGTTGTTGTCCATCGTGCTGCTCGATCAAGTTCGCCCACAACAAGTTCGAGCTTGACATCGGTTATACTGTACAATGTGTTTCGCTCTTATAAAAGACAAGGCGTATTGTGGACGTGACATCTCAACTTTGTCTGCGTATGTATCAGGTGAATCTAAAAATCCAAGTTTGGTGGCTCTATTTTCAAAGTTTCTGATATTTCAATGTTCATTAAGAATCTTTACATTTAATGAGGTCTGCCACGCCTTCTTCTACATGTTACATATATTTGAATTACACATAATTAACATCAGCTCCGAAAGCTGTGTCGATTTGGATTTGCCCGTCTGACTGTCCATTCAACAGCTGGAATGTATGAACAAAACTGATCTCAGAAACTATAAAATCTCTAGAGACAAATTTACATATATAGGTTCTGATTTTCCACGGTCAAAACTCTTATAATTACATTTACATTTTTTGAGTGATAACACTTTTCTTTAATCTGATAAAGACTGAAAAAGTTTAACATAACAATTGTGCGGGGTATTTTAAAGTCATAAACTGATAATTGCTGCATTTTTATTTGTTTTATACATGGGCATAATAGGGTATGTGCATAAATTTAAGGTGCGGCACACATTTGCACATACTCGCTTATCCAATACATCTGATTTATGTTCATTTATACATTTAATTAAAAAAGAATTACATATACATATCTAAACATACATATATGTATTTATATAAGAGATCATAGATGAAAGTTCATTTGTTCTCTCGCAATCTGTGGTGCTTAGATGAAATGCAATTCAGCTCTTTCTTATTGGCCAGTAGTTGCCATAGTTGCAATATCTATTTGTCTCTCTCCTTCTATTACGACAGATTTCTTCAGAGTTTTCGTTGTTGCATGCCAATGTCTGAGTTTGTTTATTTTTTTTTGCTAGTTATATGTTGTTGTTGCACGGCTGGTTTTCGTTTCATTCAATTTAGAAAGTGCCGACTAACTGGCTTATGAACAATAACAAAAATAAACAAGAAAGAATGCAGTAGTCAATTATGCTCGACTTCGAGGCACCCCTGCACCCTCGAACCATATATTTGTATGGGGGCTATATTTCGATCTGGATTCATGTGGGATATATCAATACGATTGACGGAAAATACAAAAAATTTTTTGTTTCTACGATTTGGATGTTTTGGATGGAGGGATACTTTTTTTAATGGTTCTACCTGTGCCTATGTGCAAATTAGAATAAACTAAATTTTCAAACTTGAAAGCTCTATCACTAAATATACCTGTCATTATTTGAAGAAGTGGAAATATTTTTGAGATTTGATACATATTGATAGAGCTTCGGGAAAAATACTTTCCGCTATAAAAATTAGTGGTGCCACGGCTGTCATATTAGTTCAGAACCAAATTCGTAGGATCTCAGCAGCTTCGCGTAAGAAGCAATATAAAATAGAAACTAGGGTTGACAAATAATTCAGGGATATAATACATACGACTATAAGCGACCGCGTCTTCTTAAATACAGTGATTAGACCATTTGATAAATTTTTCTTAAATGTGAATTATAGCTCAGTTTTACATCGATATATACGGGCATGAAGACATTGATTGAAGCTGTAGCCGCTGTACAGCAAAGCGCTTAAGAAGACACAAATCAATCATATCGTCGCCGTTCTTAGCATATGGGGTTGTGGTCATCCACATTATGAAAGATTTTACGAAAGATTCTTGGCTTAAAAGATTTTAAGATTCAACTTGCGCAGGAGTCGATCCTGCATCGACCATCGTATGCGCCACCGATTCGGCCAAAAACTGTTACTGATCATGATTTTCCATAAATAATTTTGATCAAAGAAACTTTTGATTAACGAATAATTTCAAGTATTTCACGTAATGGTCCTATAATTGGCCACCGAGATCGTGTGATTTAACCCCATTGGTCTATTTTCTTTGGCGCTATATAAAGTCATTTGTCTACGCCGATAACCCAGAGACAATTGAACACCTGTAAATAAACATTCGAATAGTTATAAGCGAAATGCGGCCGCAAATGCTGCCGCATGGCCGAAATCATATTTAAATATTAATTATTAACATGATATTAAAAATCTTTTTTGTTTTTTTTTTGGTAATTCTTTAAAAACACCCTTTTCATGCGAGACATTTATGTTTGTGTTTGAAATTATTACTTAATGGGATTTAATAAGTTTATAATGGAATTTTATTCCAATCAGAAAATAAATGAATGCCCAAACATTCTCATCTTATGATTTCCACTTCAATAATGAAAGTATTATATATCCGCGCATCTCCGACAACTTTAACACTCTTTCTTGGCTAGTTATATGTTGGTAAAAGTTGTTTAGCCAGATTTTATATTCTCTTTTTAATGTAAGAGTGCATATTTTTGTTGTTGTAATGCATTTATTTTTATATTTGCATAAATATTTTATCATATACGTACATCATATATGTACATGTGTATGTAGATATTTTATATTTTTGGCAACCTAAGAATTTTTGCTATTATTAAAAATTCTACGCACGGCGTTGTTCTTTAAATAAGGGGTAGAGAATGAGTGTGTGGGAACAAATTGAGAATGCGCTTATGTTTGCACCCGTAATTTGCTCACGTTTGATACCACTTACACTCTCTCTCTCTCACACCAGCTAGCTTTTGTATTTCATTGAGGCAACACTTGATATGCAGTGTGCCAAGAGCATTTTTTTTTTAATTTAAAAATGCTTAGTGGGGGATGGACGTGAAGAATCAGCAAAGTGCGATGCAACTTATTTGTAGTTGAACTCTCTAATTCTTTCCAACTTCTACGATTCATTATTTTTACGTATGTACACACATATGTATATATGATTCCTCAGTCTGAAGTCTTTGCACGTTCGCAAGCTTTTTTTAATGCATATATCGAAATTTACATTCAAATAATAATTTGGAATTTATTCTACTCTTCGTCATAAAGTGGTTCTGTATTTTCTTGCTCCAGCAAAACACTTCACCGTAAACCTTGCTATTTAAATAACTCATTTTTGGTCAATGGTCGAAAATCTGTGACTTTAAAATTAATTTGTGGTAAACTAACAATGCTAAAAGTTGTACATACATACATATGTATACTAATGTATACGATAAATAGCGGTAAATCATAATTTTAAATTGGTTGTATTTGTATTTATTTCTTTTTGGCATTATGCAATTTAGACCATTTCAGTTGCTGTTTGTCTCTCCCTGAATAATATAAAAGTGTGGCCTAACTGTGAAGTTAGACTTTACCTCTTTTGGTTTGTTTTTTGTTGCTCTTCTTTGTGATTGCTTCGAGTTTGCTCTCTTCAAATTTTTCATATTATGCTCTCAATTGTTTGCATCTTTCGATCTCAAAATTGAATTGATGTGCAACTATGCGGTTCGCCAGCATAGATTACTATACTCTCGCATGCTTTTTCTTCTCTTCTGCGACAATGGATCATTATTCCCTCTTGCTAATTTGGGGTTAAACTTTTAACAGTTGTTGTAACTGATGCATGTGAATTTGTTGTTGCACGTACGGGAGCGGCAGCACAGCATTGGTTTTTATTGCTTTTTTGCTTTTTCGCTCTTTTCTTTTATATGATCATTTATTACAAAATATCTCGTTTGTTGATAAATGAAGTTGTTGTTTCGGTCGGTGTATCTATGTATGTGTATGTTGCGTGCGTTTGGGTGAATATGTATGTATAAGTCTATCTATGTGACGCAGCTGTTGCCAACTATTTTTTTGTTGTTGCTTTGGTCGATGATTCAACAAGTACAAATGTAAAACAAATGCAAAAAATATAAGAGAAAAATGAAAAAGCAACGAATATCATTAAAATACTTAAAAAAATATTGTAATAAAAAATAATTTGGTAAATATATGTATGTATGTATGTTGTATGTGCATACATTTATGGCACATAGAAGGTTTGATATAAAAGTTTCTAGTCTTTCAAAAACTATTTTTTTTTTTTCAATATACATACATATGTACATATTAATATTTGAAACGAATTTTTGCGGTACCGTATAACTTTATTAAAAATATAAAAGTTAAAATTTTTTCTTTTAGCTCGTCGAAAGGGTTTTTTTTTAGATTGCACTATGGTCCAAAAGTTGTTTTTCTTTTTATTGGCATAAAGCCGAAATTTTGAATGTATCGTATAATTGCTTAATGTAAATTCAGCATACACATACAAAATAAAAAAATTAAACAGCTTCACTCAAGCTTTCAAAAGTAAACAATCGATCAGCTGATTATGATAAATAAATTGGGGCAAAATTTGCTTACATTTTTGTGTGACACTCGAGTAAATTCGTTAAATCTTTAATGTATAGTCCTAGCCTTTTTTTGTGTGTAATGTCCAATTAATGTTTTTTTTTTTTTTTTTGTAGAAAATTAAAATGCGTCCCCTGTGTTTCGTGGAATACACAAAACGTTCTGAGGTTTTGCAGAAAAAAACTAATTACATCAACTTGTACTTATAAATGACTTATTTTACCTCCTTTAAAAAAAAAAAAATTACCTGTGTCAGATATTTGGGTATAAATAATCGTGCAATACTACAATAAGCTTTGTCACATCCAGGAACATTGCCAAATAAAAAACCCAGAAAACGAATAAGTAAAAGAAAAGATCGTTGACTATGTAGAGTCACACGTGCTGTTGATTTTAAATTCACCAGCGCTATTCCGAACGAAATGTTCTCAATATTTGTCATCTTTTAAATTCATAAGAACACGACTGTATGTAGGATATTTACATATGTGGGTGTATAGCGCAGTACATACTGATGAAGGAAGGATAAAGGAGTTCTCTGACCTCGCACTAAATACTTTAAGCCGCTAGGTAAATTCAACAGTATCTTTCGGGCAGAAAATATACGATAAAAAGATGTGTCCAAAAGCAGCATCTCCTTTCACGTATCCAGAGCCATTTAGCGGACGACGACCAGTTACAATGAAACTCCTTGAAAAATAGAAGGAGAATAGAGCCAGGAAGCACTGTGAAGGCTTGAGACAATTCTAAAAATTGCTTGGTTCTTATAATAAGAAAATATTGGAAATTTCCAACGGACTTAAGACTCAACGCCCAATAATTTGCAAAGAAGAGAAGGCAATAACAGAAATCTATCAAAGCAGTACAACACTTCAAGAAAAAATAGTTAGCCATTCATGTGCAGCCCATGCACTGGCCTTGTGGGCTCCACTGTATGTATATGCGTGTACAGGGTTTTTATTAAAAGTATTGAAAATATATGTAAATACATATTTATATATTTTTTTTTTTTTTTGAAAATTCGTCTTACTTCACCCCCGTTTTTCTTTTATTTACCAACAATATTTTTGAAAAGAAAATGCATATATACATATATGAATTGTATATATACTATTGCTGTTTATATTGATTGTTTAATCAACTTTATTGAAATAGTAAATTGCATTTATGTATATTTATTTTATTGTTTTCACTTCGGCTTTACAATTTGTATTTGATTTATTTATTCTTTTTGTTGCTATTGCAAGTTTTAAGTTTGTTTTATTTTCAGATACATATACATACATATAATTTCTAGAAATATTAAGTAGATGCAGATACATAACGGTTGGTCGCAGCATGCGACAAACGAAAGAAAGTGTGTTTATAAGAAAGAGATAGATATTTAGATTGAGCTAGCCATTACGCTATATAGATACATATGCAAATGAAGCCGCGAAAGTGTGAAACTAATTTATTGTTTATTGATACAAAAAGTTAAACAACGCAGAAATATGTATGCCAATGCGACATTATTTTAATGAAGCTGATAAGCGTCAATTGTATTTGAATGCATGTCGAATGGTGTCACTTTTTTCAATTTGTATTTATCAAGTACATATTGAGCAATAAAATAGTTTATTTTGAGACTACTAGAGTAGACTTGTGAACATTTATCTATGTACATATGAATGATATTCATATGTATACTCTAACTTAAGTCCAGTTGTGTTGGTATTTATTAATAATATATGTATGTAACGGTTAAGTGCTTTTAAGCACTGTCGAGCTATAAAATATTTGTATGTCATTTAAGATTTAAACCCTTCAAATGGTCACTGCGATTTCTCACGCTCGAATCTATTGCCATAGAGATATATCCAGATCGGACCAAAAAATCTTTCCAACCTTTCTAAGTTTTTGTATGAAAATTTGTTTTAATGTTTATTTAAAAACGTCAAAATGTCTTTTTTTTTTGGATGCAAAGTTGATTCATGAACGACACATTGATTTTCAGCACAGCTTTGTGTATTTATGAAACCATTTAGCCAGAAATTCGCCTCATCCCAGATTTTCAATGAAATTTAACAATATTTCTGCGAAACACATTTTTGTTAGTATTTATCACCATCTTCTACGAATGCAGACCCAAATTTAATCACGAAGTTTGCAAAGTTGTCATGAGAGGTTCTGCGAAATGCGTAGAAATGTATATAAATTTTGATTTCAACATCAAAGTGACATTTAGTTTACTATACGCATTTCATGGGTTGTACGTTTATTGTTTCTTGTAGTTTCAGTACTCTTTAAACATTTAAACTGACTACATTGGCATAAGAATGTTTTTTATTTCATTTTAATTTATTGTCAAAGGAATCATGAACATCTTTAAAATGATCCAAATAATGTCTATAATGTCAAATACACATTCAAACTTATGTTCCGGTACTCAAGTACATACTTTCAAATACATTTTTTTTTACATTTCAAGTTATTTGAACTAATTATTTCAAATACAAATATTCAATAGAACAATAGCAAACAGTAATGTCTGTAAAAAAAAACACGTAATATCCAATAACTATGTTTGTTTAGAAGGAAACGAGTTACTTTAACATAAACAGATCTTAGATCTGTGTAGATCTTTCTGAACCAAAGTTAAAAAAAAATAGAGATATTTAGGGAACTCATATGTTAAATCTTCAGCTTAAAGATCTGTTAAATCATTTCTTGGTCCGATAAGTTATGAAGCTGTATACTAATTAAAATCGGAAACATGAGTGTCTTTCAGTAGCATAATATTAGGTGCCCTGAAAAGTTCATAGGCGGACACATAGGCACTAACTAGTATTAATCCATATGATTTTTAGTTAGCCCTAACCTTTATAAGACTTGTTTATAAATTTGACAGCTGTTGTAAGATATATCATTTCGAGTGAAGCAACTTTGGTTAGTTTGAAAAAATGGCCGACCTTATAGCATTTACAATATTTTTTTAGCAGCAACCGGCGATCGTCTATAAGAATTTGTGTGGAAACCCGAAGATTATCGGTTCTCTGGAGCTGGCTGGACAACGTTGATTTAAACTTAAACATCTCCTTTACTCAACTTTAGTCTGTAATTCCAATTGAGACCTGGTTTAGCAAATATTTTCAATTTGAATATTCATCTTTTAGGATAGGTATTACACATTTAGCTCTCCCATTCTCTCTTTCATGTTGCTTTTCTTTTTGCTTTGTTGCATCTACTTCGCGTTGCTCTTTCTATCTGATTAGTATCTGATTACAGTTTGAATGCCTGCATTGAACCAGAAAATGCCGCTACTTGTTAGTCTTCCTCTGGTCTTTTATACATAGTCTACATCTTTACCGGCTTATTGCCGTAGTTGAACTAAATCAGAAAAAAAAAGCATATAGATGAAGTGGAGCAGAAGGCAGACCAGAAAAGAAAGAAACAGGTGGCTGAACAGGTGAAGCCAAGAGCCAAAGAATGAACCGACGGGCGTTGAAACGAAACACGATTTGCATTTGGCAACAGCAAAATTTTTCGCAGTCCAATAAAAAAAAAAAAGAACATAAAAACAGCAAAACTGACTAAAGTAAAAACGTGACTTGCAACAAGTTAGCAAAAGACTCTTGAATCTAATAATATGTATATAAATTCTACTTGCACCCAAAACCATTTCAAAGTAAAGTTCGTAGAAAAAGATAAAGTGGCGTAAGAGTTATGGAAGGTGTGCGAGTCAACCAACAAGTGGCGAAGAACGAGAGTATGAATTGTGTAGTTTTTTCTATCTAAGCAAAGCATGCTGCTCGAAGAGGGAGCAGCGTTGGGTTTGGAGAGCTTAGAGTTGCACCTTCAAGTATGCACAACAACATTTACAGTTATTTTATGAATTGGTAGGTAGAGCATGGAATATTGCAATATACCACACACTCCCAGTACTCTTTTGCGTTTCCACTCAATTTGGATTTCATGTCCAATTGGCCGAGGGCGAGGGCCATTCACTGCGAACGAGAGCATGAATTTAATGAGCAGTTCATTATTGAAAACAATTTTTGTTACAGCTTCTGATAGATGATGTTGTGGATCATGATGTTGCTGCCACACTTTTGGTATGCACTACATTCCTATTTAGTTGCACTGGACATGCATCGCTTGTTTTCTAGTTGCGCCACATTGCCGCCTGTGTTTCATAGAAAATATAAGTATGTAATACCTCTAGTGTGGCTATGCATCGAGTTAAGTTTTATTGAGTTGTGTACGACTGAGAACAACACTTGCACATATGTACATATGCACATTTGGTACATACGGATCAATACCATTCTAGAACACTCCGCTATTATACAGAAACAATGTTATACATGTCTAACTGTGGGCCAATTTTACAGTATTGAGTTATTCTCGAGTTAAGCTAAACTCGGGTATAGAATCTTTCATGACTTGTCAGGAAATAAATATAACTAGTATTCAGAGAGTTAACTGAGAGTAACTGGCAGAAGTCGAGGTAGGCCCCATAATGTCGGTATATTCTTGATCAGCATCAAAAGTAGAGTCAATGGTTGTCTTTATGAACATTAAAAATTAGGAAACTATAAGCGATACGAGCTCTACTGTTGGGGTCCTTTCTGCCTGTTACATATAATTGCACAAACTTAATATGTATAGCCTATGTATATAAGATATATTAATATACTCTATGTATATAGGGTATAAAAACATAAGCGCGAAACTGTCATAGTTTGAGCAGTCCTTGTGCAACTTAAGTCCAAGCGGGGCACCATGAGGAAAAAGGACTTAAATACATATAAGCATATTATTTATGTTCAAACAAGAGTTTGTATTGAACAGAATGAAACATTAAATGTGAATAGCAACGGAGACACAGCCAAGCATATATTAGCTTAACCAGATGGATGCAGAGTCCTACAGATGCTTAGCTTAATTAATTAAAGTAGTAAACTAATTAATTAAACTAAATAAATCAAAAATCGTTCCTTACCTGCCACAATGACAATGAACATGTGCAATGTATAAAACTGGCGACCCTAATCGACAACTAATAACACCGATTCATCGATGCAAACAAATTGTGTTGATAATACATTATTCTTGGAAGTTAGATAAACATTTACACATACATGTGCTTACATTTATGTAAAGATACCTGAAAACTTATGAGATTCTACGATATTTCCGTCACATCGAAAACAGAAGAACAGTGAAAGTTGTGCTGCAGTTGAAGTTTTTATTCAAAGGGGGTCTTATCAATTGAAAATCCAACACTGAATGTTGCTACCGCAAAAACCGAGGCAAATAAAAGCGAAAACGATCTGGGACTCCCCAGGGCGACAGACTAGAGAAGCATAGATTGGACGCGGGCCGTGTTATGCCGGCTGTATTCGAAATATTGATGATGATAAGCCTGTCCCAGCAGTGACAAACGCAAATATGGACTATCGGACTATTGGATGCCGATGACGGCGCAACGTCGAATGCAAGTTAAACAAATTACACAAATCATCGCCCTCAATACCATTTCACGTTCCAAGTTGTTTCGTGCTCCCCCCAAAAAAACTCAATACACATGCCTGAATAACTTTATATGTAAGTTTTATACATATATACTGTATATGTGTGTGTTTGTGTTGTAAGTTTTGTTTGCATTTGGCTGCGATTGAATTGCGATATAAGCAACGACAACAACATCGAATGTCTGTAAAAACGCGTACAATTAATGTTCTACGCTCTTATCAGTGAAAAACGCTGGCGGCAGCATACATACAATGTACATAGAGAGGTGCAATGTATGTACATAAACATGTCCATAGGTGAATGCATGGATGAATGGCTGTCTGGACACAGGCACGTTTGCTTCAACCGATTTCCAATGGTGCATAACGTTTGGCAAATAAACAAGAAACAGTTGGAGTAAGTTGCCATCGCACCCTGATTGTGTTACGTTTTAAAGAGCATTATACAATGAGGTCTTGAGTTTGATACAAAAAGATTGTATATAACTTGAGACTTAAAAACTCAATATTAATAACACCACAAATAAGATGAGAGAAACTTGAAAGCACTTAGGTTAAATAAAAAGAACAAAAATTTAATGTGAAGGAAACAACAAACTGAAAACTGTTGAATGAAGAATTTGGTAGCAAGGTTCGAAAGAGTAATGCCCAGTTAGCAAGCACTCGCCTCATTTGCATTAAGGTTTTCGTTTTATTAAAATCTGAGATTACCTGCACTTCATGTTACAGCAGCTCCGAGATAAAACCAAAATAAAACTAATCTTTTAAGTTTTACAATACTCCGACAGCTACTCCCCAACCTTACGACCAGAACGAACAGCCAACTTTTAAATTAAGTCAGGCCTTTTAAAATATTTTAGTTTCGGGTAAAATATTTGTTCAATTTGTGAGACTTCTAAGCTCTAAAAATTACACATATTGCAGTTACGTTTATTCAATTTCATAATACCTGTTGACTTTTGTTCAAAATTCTTTTAAATAAAGTGACTTATTAAAGCATCGCCCCTAGTAGGAGTGTATGGCGCAATTCTATTTAATGCAACTACACAATTGCCTTCAATTTGATGCCAACAAATTTTACAGTACATACAAGTCGACAGTCAACTAAACAACTAGCTTGTTCCGATTTCAGAGCGTCCAATCGCCCTCAAAACTGATCGCTTCTCTCTCTCTCTCCGACTATTTTTCGTAGTAATGAGGTCAAAATTTATTTCAAATTTGTTTATTTTTATTTCAACTGCAGCGCAAAGCTATAGTAAAGAAAACCGCATCGAGAACAAGTCGCAGACGCACATAAAAAGCATTCATGCAAAAGAAAAACTGAGAAAAAACATTAACTTCGGTGGAACCGAAGTGTTACTACCTTGCATAGAAAATTTCAAATCGTATTGCAAAATATAAAGAAAACCAAGTAAGAATGAAATCACTACTTCGACATACACCTTTCAAAGTCGCCGACGCATCGTTGTTCAAATACGATCGTCACGGTTCGCTATCACATATATTTGAAAACATTTAGAATACCCTTCAAAAATAAATTACAATGGTAAATGGTGATTTCAAATAGGTTATCTTTAGATGTTGCCTGTACCAGCACGAGAATCTAAAATGTACCGTCCATAAAACTGGTTGTGGTGTTTCCCAATTTAGCAATAGTGATATATATAGTTGTATAATCTTATTCCTAGTGCCACGCCAATAAATAGGAGTATATGAAGTCTCATTTCGGTTGCAACAAAAGTTACAGCTGGATATGAAAAAATCGGTATTTAGAAATCCGCAACAACAGTAAGACAGACGAACGTGTAAGGCTCTCCAGATTAAATTTACAATGTATGATGTCTACAATCCTTTTTTATACGAGGTGCACTATTTATATTTCGGTGAATTAATAACAAACATTTACGAATGAAAATGGCTTTATTGTTTCAAAACATTCTCCATGAAAATTTATGCAATTTTGTATTCGCTCAAAGCAATTTTCAAAGCATTTTTTGCTCTCCGATTGAGACATTTTAAAAACATGGGTTTTGAACGCATCAACAGTTTCTTTGGGCGTAGAAAAACGTTCACCACGCAGTTTATTTTTGATGTTTGGGATACAAAAATATCATTGGGTGATAAATTAAGGCTTCACGCAGATGACCCATTAATTCGAAAGTTTGAGTGAATCAGGGTGGAGGGTGATTCGCCTTCGGCGGTTGGCCAGGCAAACAAATTGTGCACTTTTTCGAGCGATTGTCAGATTATGCGGAATACAAAGCGAAATCTAATATACGTTGCTGGAACTAATGCTTAGGGATGACTCAATCTCACGGTATTTCACATGACGATCTCCCATTATCAGTTCACGCACAGCATCGATGTTTTGTGACACAACAACCGATTATGGGCGACCTTCACAGAATTCGTCGCTGAGCGAACCATACTATTGATATACAGTGGTTTTTTATGGTTCTTCATCGCCATACAAAGAACTGAGTTTATCAACACATTTTGGTTGAGATAAACCATGTCGAAAGTTGTGAAAAATAATCCAACGATACCCTACCCTTGAAATTTCCATTTTTGACCAAATTGACAACAACACAAAAAACGCTTGTACATAAAAATGTTGTGAATACGTTTATGCTAAAAAATGTCAGATTTTTCCTATTGACATTAGTGCTTTGCCACTTCCCGAAATATAAATAGTGCCCCTTGTATGCGTTAAAAACTTTAAGAAAATCTGCTTAAACCAATTTAACACTATATTTGGAGGGTAAGAAAAACGTTGCCAGAACGAATTAAACATTGCACATTTGAACATTTGAAACGTTTTGATTCCTTGAATTCAATATGTCGCACTGAAGTGTGCACGCCACATTGAAAATAAAATAAAAAAAAATATGAAAACCTCAGCTATTACAAGCGAATTTTATGTTGCAAATCGAATGTAAATTTCTATTCCAGTTGAAAATGTGAAACAAGACGCAACGAGTTCAAGTGAGTGGCAAAATGTGAGTGGTGTGGAGCGAAGTCGATAATAAAAATGCTAAATAAAAATTGATTATCTGTGGCAAATTTAAAAAAATACAGCGAGTGAGAGTGATAGAGTGAGCAAGTATTGTAGGGGGTTATGAAAGACGTAGCAACCGGAAAGGTAGCAGGAAAAACTGCCAGCTAAAATTGAAAGTAAAACGAGTCGTAGCGTCATTTTGATTGCGGATTGAAAGCGGCAAGGGTGTGAGTGGGCCGATGCCAAGCAGCTTGCTAAATGTCAATGAGCGTGAAAGTGACGACGATTTTCAAATCGAGGAAACCCAAGTGAAAAGTGACGGCCGCAACGAACTCCGACGACTTTTCCAACATCGACTTTATTGTGCGGCAATCAAAGTTGAAAATGAGGCAATAAAATTAAACGAACATTAGCTCCACTGTGAATGGCACTGGGCGTCAGCGGCGGCATTTTAGTTGATATTGAACCGAACGGACGGATTGCTACTAACCTTCTGCGCACATTGTTGCCGCACGCCTCCCCCAATAATAATAACCATATACAAAATAATATTAACATGCCACATTGGCTTTACAATGGTTTTTTGTTATACCCTTCAATTGTGTAACGTGGAAAAAATATAAATTTGCTGAAAAGTTTGTAACGCAATGTCTATGGATGAAGTTAGAGATTTAAGAGTTTATGTTTTTAGGCAGCACAACGTTTTCAGCTAATATAAAGATTTATAATCATCTTTTTTTATTAAAAAAGCCTCTGAATGTTATTGCTAGTCTTCTATTAATTACAGTTTATAGTAGAGCTTTGAAAAAATCGATTTTTAGACCGATGCATCGATGTTATTCAAATTAAAACATCGATGCATCGGTCTAAAAATCGATGTTTTCCCAGCTCTAGTTTATAGCCCATAGTTTTTCTTTGAAGCATTTTTGTTCAGTTTTTTAATTTAATTTAAAGTATACCATGCTGTGAAATTTTATTGTATTTGTAGGGTATAATAGGTTCGATTACGTTTCCAATTTTCTTTTATTAAGTCTTTATATTTACATTGACTTTGTGCCTATAATTTCAATTTTCACGAAATGCTTAGAATTTAAATTTCCCGCCGCGGGAATAGTCGCATTTATTTTGTGTGTTTGCCCCGTCTGTGCCGAAGAACTCGAATTCTTGTTGAATTATGCGTAAATTATGTTTAAAGTGCCCTCACACTTATAGTCATCGAGTCGTCTTTAAACAGAGGTTAGGCTCTCTTTGTCTGCTGCCTGCCAGCAGCATGTGTTTATAAATCACTATTTGGAGCCTATAAGGGGTCGGGAGTTATAAAGTAGAGCAGCAATAAGTGCGCGGTTCCAACGCGTGACTGAGCTATTGATTGATTTATATTATGTATATATGTATGTATAAAATAATGGAAACACTCCAAATTGTTGCGTTTTACTTTATTAAAGGTTGGTAATTTGAATTTCGCTGTATTTACAAGATTTATAAAGCTAATCTTGTCCTTGCGGCGTTTTTAGCATAATTTTAAAGAATATATAAAAAGGCGCGGCCCGTGACTCACGCTCAATTCAATGATCTTTTGTGATTTTTAACACCCATTAACCAAAACTAAACTAAAGAAACTAACGTTTATTTAATATGATTTTTGAACTCTGTAGCAGTCTCATTTAGATAAACGTACAATAAATTTGTATGGGAGTACCCCATCTATTGCTCCGACATGGACCTTAAAGACATGAATTTCCTCATTCAAAAACTCAGGAAAGAGCGGTAGGTTTTTGAGGCCTTGATATACCCTTTTGGCCAATGCTGTTAGCATAGACTGAACAAAATGAAATGCAACAAATTAAATTTTAACAGGTCTTTTAAAGAGCGCTTTAAATAATAGCAAACCAAGTTTTCAACAAGTAAGCACAGAGATTAATAGATTGTAACTTTAGACAGTATTACTTTTTAGACACAATACTGACTCGATTAAAATCGTCGGATATGATGTATGTGGGATTATAGAACTCCAGCAGATAATAATAGGCTTTTGACAAATTATATATAATTTTAGTGTTTTGATTGAAACGCTCGTCGATATAATAGTATCCTCACCTGTGACTGTTCAAGTGTTTGTGTTTCAATTTCTTTTTCAAATCAAAGTTGGATAAAAATAGGATTTTAATATGGTCTGATTTTCTGACAATTTCTATTAACAAAGCAGCTTATCGTTGTGTTTGATCTAGTCTTTTAGAATACTATTGCGATCGAGAAAATCTTCGTAATTACGTTTTGGATGATACTCATTGAAATGATTACTTGAAGGCGTACGATATATTTTCCGGTGATAGAGCATTCACCGTATATTATTTATCCGTTTTGATACCCTGTACCAATAGGGTAAACGGGTATATTTAATTTATGCAAATAGATTAAAATAGCATATAGTGATTAAGATAGGAATATTCATATGCCCCAAACAAATTTGAGGTTCAATGATGGAACAGGGTATCTCGAAGTCGAGCACAGCCGACTGCAAATTTCTTTCTTGTTTTTTATCTATTTCCTTTTTATTTTTATATTACTATAAATTGAATTTTGTTGTATTATCCTTTTGATCACAAATGTTGCAGTATTGTAGAACAATATCTGAGTTGTATTCCAAAAAACTGTTTTACAGAATCAAACTTTTTTTTTTAAGTATAACTAAGAGTGCTAAGAACAAAAAAACCAAAACCCCATATCTTAAAGATAGTTCAGATTTGCGTAAAGATTTATCGCTACGCGAACTAGCCTCTTCGATTTCCTTAAACCTACATCTGAAACTCTGCAACCATTTTATACACTTTAATTAAAATTACACACAGAAAACTTTCCAATAGCTTCTTTCAATCAGTATTTTACCAATACATATCAGCGCAATCTGCCCACATTGAAAACTAAAATACAACAAATTTGGCTAAACATGGACAAGTTTCCATGTTGAGTTGAATAGTGGGTAGAGGTTGTCTCAATCTTAGAGTTCAGCTACCATATCGACTCACATGCTTAGAGTAGTAGTGGAACTGTATGTAGGTGTTCAGAGGTAACCATATACTTTGGACATGCAGTTGAAGGCAAGCCAGTTGGTATCAATTGAATTCGACTGGCTACTGGCTAAGATGCTGAATAAGGTTGCAGGTGCAACGCTTTGCTGGCTGACTGTCTGCCCTTTACGACTTTTGCTGAAATGATTTCTGTTAGCGTTTTGTCATTTGAAATTTGTTAAATAAATCTTGCTCCCGTAGTAGAAAGGAAAGCATGCTTGCGTAAAAATCACGTTCGGTCGCCGTTTCAGATCGAAGGTGAGGCAGACTCAATGGATGGTTTAGTTGAATGCCTGAATGAATGAGTGAGTGGGCGTGTTCATTCGTTTTTTTTTTTCGATAGTTTGTACTACGAAGACTTCTTTAACTTCCGCCGTTTGGCAAACAACACGATCGACATAAAAGCAAACGAAAAATTAAATTCCACAGACAAGAAATATAAAAAGAATTTTATTTTACTTTTTAACGTGGCAAACGCTCGAATGCTGACATACACAGAGATGCATACCGGGAACGAGCATATGTATGCTACTACTATGCTCGTAGATATCAGCAGATACTTTTAGATACTCGTAGTTACTTATTCAATATGTTTATACATACATATAAACTTATGCAGTCGTCGTCGTCATCGGTTGTATTCGTCATCATTTTTAGTTGTTTAATCATTGCGCACATAATGCGGAAGAAATTTCTTTTTGGGGGCGCAGCATTTTCTGCCACTTATAAACATTCATCTATCTACAAAACACAAAGATACAGTTTGTATCTGAAGTAGAATATAGAATGCTACGAACCGAACAAAGAACTGTTTTCATTTCGTTTAATTGTGCACATCATCATCATCATGTTTGCTAAGTTAAAGATTCAAACGATATTGAAAGTTGAGAGTTCGCCATTCTTTTAAGTCAATGCCAATTTGCGGTTTTTATCTTGGATTTCATTTGCCATTTTTGCTGTAATATTCGTTTATCTTAAAGACAATCGCTTGCGATATTGCGTGATTAGTCATGAATTAGTAATGCGGTTTCTCAATTTTAGTAGAAAGAATATTGTGAACAATTGAATCCAGTCTAGCACTGTTGAGTACATAAAGATGTAAAAGATATCAATTTCTATATATAACAAAGAGCGATTCATAAATATTGACATTATAAAGAGTGTTCAACGGACTACTGAACTTTACTTAAAAAAAAACACAGTAGAGCCGTAGCTGACCTTTTGCGTTCGAAATTTTAATAATTTTTTACTTTCCGAGTAAACTTCATGACATTTGCTCCACTGGAATCAGATATATCGTAATGGTTGTAGAAATATTAAGAATTTCCGAGTTTGCACTTTAGGGTGCGGTTCGAGCTCGTTATTTACTTCTTTTTTTTTTGGTTAGATGGCGTTAGAGCAAATCTATATACAATATATAAAAAAAGTATGTTGTATCTATTTATGTTGTATCTATCTTTGTATGTTCCTTATAGGAAGCCAAACCGTTAAATCGATTAAGTTCAAATACACAGAAAAACTTCGGGTAGGTCACGACAGTAATCCGGTTAAGTTTGTTCAAAGTCTGAGGGGGCGTTACCTCGCTCCGTATATAAGCGATAAATATTATTTAACATATCTTTGCATCCATTTGAGGTAAAGGGATGAAATTTGGTATATTTGTTAATAGGACGGCGATGTGTAAGATCCATTAAAAAAGTAGGTCGAATTTAGGTGCCTATAAAGAACATACACACATACGTATATAGACATTATTTATATCAATATTTTTCACTAGATACGGCGAAGCGTGCCGGGAACCGCTAAATATTAATAAAATTCAAATTTTCAGTGCGAATGGACTGCTTCCTGAAACGCTGTTAGGTTCCGTAGCATATCTCTAGATTAAGTCGCAAAAAATCGTGCCTCATGGAAGCTTTTATTATACTATGTTAATACAAATGCATTAAGGGAATAACGTAAAATAATATAAAAGCTCACTTTTTAATACAATATAAGCACATTGAGCTTTGAACTGCATTTTATGGGCCAGCCTCCATATAAGTGAAAAAACAAAAGGGTGTATATCAGAGCACACCGGGTACTGCTAGTATTTATACAAGTTCATATATGTATAGTTACTTTCTGATAAAACAGTACCTGAATTTTTTCTTGATGTCAATGAACCTCGATTTTCATTCTATCTGAGACATATTATCAAATGTTTCGAAAGCAATAACTTGATAAAAAAAAAAAACAGTATTTGATTCGTTTTGCGAATTATTATTATTTTTTTTTTTTGTACCCATAAAATGGGGCTTGAGCATTCGAAATGGGGTCTGGTTCGGATAAATCTTTATGCATAAGGATTTGCACATGAAGTGTGGAAGCGCGACCTGTGCTGCAATTTTAAAATTTCTTCAAAGAATGTAGATTTTTAGGCCCTGTACCGAAGGTACAAGAGCCTATTGGGTTTGTGCAAATGTATGTAACAGGTAGAAATAATGGTCGGAGACCCCCCAAAGTTACCACCATTATGGTCAGGAATGAAAGAGGAGTCGATATAGCCATGTCCGTCTGTCCGTCTGTCCGTCTGTCCGTCCGTCCGTCCGTCCGTCTGTATGAACGAAAGGATCTCGGAAACGGTAATAGATAGAGACTTCGTGTTTTTTGCATTCGACTAGGATTGCTCCGGAATTTCACAAGTTTATTTTGAAATTTTGCCCCTCCCCCCCCTTCCCCATAAAATCACCCCTTAGGGTGAAAATTTCTTCGGCACAAAAAAAATTGAGTGTACCAATATAGAAATAACGTCTCTCTAAGCAAAAATCCAAAAAGTTCATCAAAATCGGATAATAAATAGCGATTTTATAAGCAATTGAATTTGAACAACCCCCCTTTTCTTTTCATTCATATTCGCGCAGTGAGAAGTGGTCATGTGTTTGGTCATAAGCTCGGGAAACATTTAATATGTTTGTTGGGCGACCTGAACTGGTACAGGGCCTCTTACAGTCGGTTACGCCCGACTGTATTTCCTTACTTGTTTTTTTTATAAGATTATTACTCCGTGGAAAGCGTTTAAGACGGCTGGGACTACAAAATAGAATTCACAGGGTATATTGAATGTCATTCAAGCACTGTTTTACGGTATTTGTTTATAAAATTAAAAAGTATTCTACTTATTGAGAATTATCGAGCATATAAACTGTTCGATCGGAGACCGATAGCTATAAATGTGAAAATTTATAGATTTGAGCAATCGAGGAAATTTTTTAACTCTTCACAATTGACGGTTACTGATAATTCTTTCTTTATTAACAATTGTTTAAGCGAAATGAATACTGAAATGAAAATAATACTAAAGTAAAAAAAAAAAATTCTTCATAAACATCCGTTTTTAATCGATCAGTCAACGTTTTTTAATATATTATATTACATATATTTGTTTAAATTGTATTAAATTAAAATTTATTTTTTGCTTACGTTCTGTTGTTAAGTTCTGCGGTCCTTGAACAATTGCTGCAAAAACTTTTTCCAAGTTTTAACTTCAATCAAGTTCTTGTATATTTTTGACAAGCCGATGCAGTGTCAGACGGATATGGCGTATCTCTGCCACTGCAACGTACTACCTCCTATTGGTACTTTTTTTATCGGCACGCCTATTAAATTGCACTCATTGCATATTGATTTTTTACAGTTTTTAGTTGCATTTGCAGCATTTTCATTTTTTAGTTGTTGATTTTAATATTTTTTTTTTTTTTTGCTAAATTATAAATTTAATATTATACACATTTTTTTGAATATAAAATAGAATATGCAACTTCAACAAAAGTTTTCATTTCGATTTGATGATTTGCATATGACTGAATTTATATGCAAATACAGATACACACACAGATGCAAATACAAGTTATATGCATTTATTCATGCAGTTTTTCTCTGTTAACCTCTCTCGCTCTCGCACGCACAAATACACATATTCTATTTTTTAGTCAACCCTCGCTACTCCGACTTCTTTTTACCGGCTGCTTAATCAATTTGCCTTCCATCTGTGTTTCATGCATTTGATTTAAATTAAATTTATTCATGCGATCAAAAAAAAAAAAAAAAAAAACAAGAACAAGTACAACAGCAACAACAACAATTACAACAACAAACAACATAAAATTTAAATTATTTTAAACATTTTTTATTTCTCTTTCTTTTATTTTTTTTTTTTTTTTGTGCTGACTTGATGCACGACGATAAAAAATAAATGAAAAAAATCGTGGAGTGAAATTGAATCGGAATTCAGATGAAATTAAATAATTATTTATTTATTGTTGTTTTTCGATGTCGAAACCACGAAAATTTCTACAGCAACAACCAATTGATTTATTGATTGCAGCCTAAAATTGAATGCAATTGAAATACTAGTTAAAAAGCCGATATATATATATAATTTCGATATAAATATAAGAATAGATAACCAGAAAAAATGCTAGATTTCAGTGGTCACACTTGCCATGAAAAAAGCCCAACTGTAAATATTGAAACCATGCATATTTTTTATTGTACCGGGTGCGTTTTAAAAGTTAGAAAAGATAATTTTTGGTTGGTTGTGTTGGGTTAGAAGTGGAAAGCTCATGGATAGTACTTTCGGCATTTTTAATCCTTTTTGTTCGTATTGTCAATAATCTTATTTGAGAAAATATATTTCATGATTTTCTAATCGATACATCATCTCACAAATGACTAGCTGCTTAGCAACAGATACGACTTGCCTCGTCGAGCTGATCAGGGATCTCAATAAATTAGTTTAAGAAACTTTAATCGCTTTTCCAAATTTTCAATGTCAAAACTGAGGTCTCGCAATGTTTTGAAGTTTAACAAGAAAAAACTTGAACTTGATAATGTATCTGTACAATTCATCCAGCTAAAAGTTGTTTCTCTTTTTTCCAATTTCAATTATCCGTTTAAAAAAAACCAATTAGTGCAAATGTATTACAACTTAAAATATTTGTATCTGAAACCGTTAAGGATAAGTGAAAAATAGATTTAAAGTTAATAAAAAAAAGCTTTTAAAACGCCCATTAAATAAACTACCAATTATTTGCATGAAAAAAAATGAAAAAAATTCAATCTACAAATGATAAATCAACATTAAAACGGCTATTGAAACCGCAAAAAAAAAAAAATAGTAAAAATAAAATACGCTAAAAAAATAAAAACGAATCAGAGTCAGTGACATAAAAAGCAAGCCAAGCGCATATATTATTTGTTTTTCTTTTTTTTATTTAGCTTTTTTTTTTTGCTGTCTGTGTGAACGAGTAGTTGTTGTAAAAGTTGCTGATTTAACTTTTTGTTTTCCTCTTTCAAATCATTTTTAACTCAACTTTAATAAATTTTTTCTTTTTTCTCATCCATTTTTATGTACAAAATTGCATATTGGCATCAGTGCGTATGATTACTATAATTAATAATTGGCAACTTTGGAAAAGCGTTAAATTAAAACAAAATATTACTAACTAAAACCGTAGATTTGCTTCTTTCGTATAACCTACAAATCCTCTAAAAATGCTTAGTAACAATAATTTCTAAATAATAACAATAATAACTCATTGCCCTAAATTTAAGTTCGAACTTTCAACTTGCAATTGAGTGGTGGTATTTTAAACTGTTATGTTTTATTTGTAATTCGGGTCTCTTGTAAGTAGTGGAGATCTTACTAGGCACAATACCTTAACAAAAGCATAATGACACCTCATAAAAAACATAAAATTCTGATCAGCTCCATAAGGTGTCGTGTTTGACAATTAGTCCACAACATACAAAAGATTAAGCTTGGGTGTTATTATTAATTGCTGATATTGTATAAATTGTACATTTATATAGTTTAAGATTTGAGTTCTAGATAGCTTAACTGTCTAGCTAAAGAAGCATTGCTAATATCTCACCGGCCTAAACTGCAAACACCACTCTCCTTATAATTACCTATTAATTCTAATTAATCTATAGCTACCAAAAGTATCACCAACATTTTAGACCATCTGTAATCGTATCAAACAAACTTTTACATATTTAATTCATTGGAATTGATAAATCTAAGCCGCAGTTCTAAATTGACAACAGATATCAGAGGCAAAAACAGAGCTAAGAAAAAGACAGATTTTATTCTAGAGCCAAAATTTTAGCAAGAGAATGCTCAACCCGTTACCCTTAACGTGCAAACTTAACATTGAAGAGCGTTGAAGATCTGACCTCGGATCATATACCTCTTATTCTCACCATTGATGCATCTGCTACAAAATTCTCGATCAGTTAACTCAGAACCAATTAAACATAATTGTGGCACGTACTTTTTGACCACTAAATTGCGCGCACTCTTAAGTAGAAAACGCCGGGTGAGGAGGGTATATTTGGTTACGCTGTTCAACAATATACTGTACCCTTTCCTACAGCTTGGAAAAAAACTTCGACAATGATTAACAAATCCGGTAAACCTGAGAGTGTTCCTGAATCGTATCGACCCATCAGCCTTCTTCCATCACAATCAAAAATCTGGGCAAGACTTTTATCTACTAGACTATGCAAAGTCATTGATTCAAAAGGGGTTTTACCGGACCATCAGTTCGGATTTCGCTCAGGTGATGGTATAGCAGAGCAACTTCACAGAGGCATCAACAATATCCTCGAGACATTCGACAACAAAATGTTTTGCAACACCGTGTTTGTTGATATTCATCAAGCCTTAGATAGTGTTTGACATAACGGTTTGCTGTCAAAAATAAAGACAAACCTAAGTGTCCCGTTTTTCCCAATGCTACGTTCATATATTGAAGAACGACTGTTTTTTGTCGAACAACGAGCAAGTGTTTCCGGAAAACTTTCTATAAGTGCTGGAGTGCCTCAAAGCAGCGTGCAGCCTGATCTTCCAATTCCTGACGAGGCTCTACGTAACACAAAGTCTAGACTGAAGATTGCTAGTATCACTGACGATGTGCATTTTGAGTTGGTCTCATTGCGAACGAGATTCTGCCGAAAGTCTTTAGAATTATTTGAATTTGTTTGATAAATGGGCAAGGAGATGAAGTATCTAAATAAATATCACCAAATGCAGCAATGTATGCTTAACTTTAAGAAAAGGTGTTTCACTATTTGTACAGCTCAACGGTACAACAATTAAACTATCCTCCAAGGCATAATCTGTGACTTATTATAGATAAAAGTCCTTTAGAGCCTATATTGCAGCTACTGTGAAATCACGCAGAACCAAAATGCGCAAACTTCTATGGCTTTTTAATAGCAAAAACAGGTTGTAGCGCCTATTTAGAGGTACGGTAGCCAGGTGTGGGGAATCGACGCCAAAATTACACGGTATAAGGTGAAAATTGTGCAAAACCAGGCTCTACGTATGATTACACAGAGACTTCGATGCATCTACTGTGGAAGATCAGATATACTTCTTCTCAAGCAGATAAAATGAAAGGCTGGGGAACCACCAAAACCGCTTTGCTAGAGCACTGGCACATGCAGCTCCTATACAACGCCTTAAGTGGCGCAATTTTGCTCAATTTCAAAATTAATGATTCGCATGTGATTCAATGGATAGACCTCTCTATTTTCTTATTTTTTAAGATAATATAAGTGGATCTAGTTGTTGTTTATTTTATTTATAAACCTTTATAAAATATTAAACATGGTGCATCTCATAGTAAAAGTTGGATATATAGCATCTTATTGTACAAAAGTAAAGGCTGGCTCAATGTTAACTTCTTTAATTCGGTGATGAAAATATATATAAGGTAAATTATAGTAAAATTTTGAATCACTAATTGTCACCTAAAAATATAAAAAAATATTATCAGGCGTGCTCCCGTTATTATATACTTTTGCGTTTTGCGATTTCAGTAAAATATTTATCAGAATTATTAGATTTCTTTATGTTTGCTGTCAATTTCAGTGCAAATTTCTATAGGTTAGATTTAACAAAAAATTAGCGATGGCAACAAAAATACTAAGATTTGGGTGTTACATCGATACAATAGAATTTTCAGCGAAAATGTAAAAAAAAACTGGTTTCTAGGAACTCTAAAATCCATAGGACGACACATTTTTCTGATATGTTGCACTTGATTTTTTTCCGTCTTTTTAGTGCAAACATGACTCCGATGAATATATTTTCTTTATCGGATGTTCTATGCAACATAAAATTTGACGTTCCAACAAACCCAAGCTACAAATTTTTTTTGAGCAGGTTGTAATGATTAATTTTGAAAATATATTAAAAATAAATAGATGAATCGAAAAAAAGTTTCTTAATATAGAAATATTTATCAATATAAAGAATCTCTTTATTACGGACAGGTATAGTTTTTTTTTTTTAAATTTAAGTTATGTATATTAATTTTTCTTTGAATGTTTCCCCACCAGGCCTTTTGAAATTTTCATTTAGTTTTGCGATTTGTACCGCAAGTTTTTCGTGTCACCTTTTTACCTTTTAAAGAATTTACGATAATTTTGATGCGTTTTTTAATATATTATTTGGTTTATAACACTAAGCAACATATGGTTCTATGGTGTAATATGATCTAATATTTTATTTGTTTAATGAAATCAATGCATTTTTTTTAAAATTATTTTAAATATTTTCGGAACTTTCAACTCCATTCTTGTGCCTTCTCTCCCCCTCTCTTTTTTTTCTATAAATTTTTGAGGAAGACTTTGGCGTCTGCAAAGTTTTTTTTATTTCATTATTCTTCACAGACGTCTGCTTGTGGGCGCTGTTCTTATTGGATTTTTGTAGCACATATTTTTTGTTTTCTTAGTTTTTTTTTTTCGTTGTTTCAACATTTATTTTTAAACAAGTTGCTATCGTTCTGGTTGTTGTCGTTACGGTGCGTAGCTTGCCACACGCATCTTATACTGCCTCTCCAAATTATTTTTCTCACTCTTTCTGCGATCACTCGCTCAAAATTCGCCCAATTTTCGCTTTTTTTAATAAATTCAAAAAAATGATATATTTGTGGTATACCCTTCACGCTTCAAGTTAAGTGGTATATATTTTAAAGCGTATTTAGTTAATATATTTAAAATTTGTTTAGGAAATCTAGGAGATCATAGAAGTTGAATTTACCAATTTTGCATATTAATACTGGACTAAGACCCGTTGAGATTGTGTATATGAAGTAGGTGAACCATATTACATACCTATAAAGTGTAACTCCCATTGACACCTATTTCCAACTATGTGATCTAGTAAAATTCTACATATACATATATATAAATAAATTAGAAAAGGGAGACCCTTGGACTCTGTAGAGGGTATCTTGTAGCCGAGCACACTTGACCGGAATCTTCTTTATTGTTGCTCTTTGTCTCTTTGTGTGTCGCATTCGTAAAGTATGTCTGATTAGTCAGTCAGACAACACAGTCAACCCCAGTCCATCGAACGTTCTTAACTCATCTCATGTCGGGCAATCAAGTGTGACCATAATTATGTCAAAGCAGCGTGGAAATCATAAAATCTTTTTGGTATTTCGATTGCCTTTTAGAACGAATTCCAACTTGGATTGCACCATATATGCGAACAAATCGTTTGGGTTATCAAAATTTGTGTGTGCGCATTCCATATGGATTATTATTTCTTGTTTAGCTTTACTAACAAAGTTTCTAATCTAAAAATAATTTATTTAGCATATAATAAAAATCTCGCAAAAACTAGGCGAATAGATTGAAAAGATCTTTCAAAGTTTATAAACAAGTAACATCTATCATTAAACAACGGTACAAATTTTAGCAATCTGCTGCATTAAGTTTCGGGTTTGACAGCCATTGAAAGCATATATGAAAAGCAGACAGACGTCTAAAATTTGTTATACCGGTCATGACTAGACATAATTTTTGCTCGAAATTAGTAGGTTTGTATTTCATAATTTCTTGCCAGGTCCATACTAGACTTAACTTCCGAATGATATATGAAATACTTTTATTTTAAAGTTTCTACTTAAAGTCACGGCAGTAGACAATAGTTCTCACGCCGACTTTTAAACAAAAGGGGAACAAAATTAAATTTTAAATGAAAACTGAAATGCAAACTGAACGAATTGTTATATATATCTTTTGAAGACATAAAGTAAACTTTCGATGACGGAAAATTTTCTATTCTAAATTCATATTTATGAAGACAACTGTTTTTTTAATTATTTTATGCTATTTTATCTTAAAAGTATTATTAGCAGAGATTGCAGTAGAAATTAATCAAAGACTTTTTAATGGCTGCTACACAAAAATCCCGGAGAAGCTTTACAATAATTTTTCAAAAAAAATTTACAAAATCATTATTTGCTACTGGAGAATTTTTACATTTTATGTCAGTCTTTTTGGTCGCTTAAAATATAAAAAATTTTGTGAAAATATCATGAGTTATTGCCGTTCAGTTTGTACAGGGATTGAAACCACAAAATCACAATTTGCCAATTGGATTGTTTAGAAAATATTTCTAGATTTGCTTATTTATTGCAAAATTATTGCAAAATTGTGTTAATTTTTTAACAATTAATACGAAAAATTTTCGTTTTTGGTTTTTAAAAACCCAATAAGCATTCGTTGAATGTCTAATATGGTTTGCATGCCGCCGGCCAAATCGTTATAAGACAGAAGATAATGTTTCGGTTTCAGTGTAACTTTTTTATAATCAAATATAATTTAAGAACATTTTTGATGAATCATATAACATATTTAAATAAAGATGATTCGGTTCCGGCAGGATGACGTTGCTCATTGGTGAAATTGCGATTTAGCAAGAATGTGATTTCTTGTAATAGTCCTCTTTTACAAGTGCAATTCATTTTATTACTACAAAAACTGCAAAATTTGAAAACATCTGTAAAGGGCCTAACTTATCGGGTTGACACGATCAACTTTATATACCCAAAATGTAATCGAAAGCGTCTCAGGAGAGTTTATATATTAAAGTTTTGTAACTCTACGTTTTATAGTTTCCCAGTTCTACGAGTTCTTACTCTTTTTTGCTGATCAAGAATATGCAGGCATTATTTTTAGATATACCGCACCGGCTAACATCCGCTATTTCATACATTTATCCACTGTTTACAGAGTATAAAAAGGTCTTAATCAATTATTTATTTATTTACTAGTAATAGTTAAAAAACCCCTCTAAACATTTTTTAGCTTATTTCTTTTTGCACTATATTCATATCTTTTCAAATTTACTTTATTATATTTTTTATCGCAAATGCACTTAGCACAAAATTAAAAAAAAAATAAATTTAAGAAAAGCAACAAAACAATAATACACACAATTACAAAAAACAGAAATTAAAACAACTAAACGTGGCTTCGCATAGCGCAAATAAACAAAAAAAAAAACTATATATGTATGTATGCATGTATGCATAATAAATAAACAGCAGCAACAAAAGATATAAAGTACATAGCAAATATGCCGCAAAAATAAAAATAAGAAAAACATAACAAAACACACAAGCAAACAAACACTCACTCATTCACTTACTGCACACACACACACATTCAGATGCACAGATGAATAAAAACTAATCGCCAACAGTCAATTTCGCTTGAGTTTTGGATTGTATTTGTTTATATGAACTTTATCTTTAATTTTTTGTTTATGCTTAGTTTGCTATTTTAAAAATTTTTCATTTTTTAAATCATATTTTTCGCTATTCATTTTTAACACAAAACACAAATAAGTATAAAAAAAATTTTAACAATTTTCATGTAATAAACTAAAAAAAAAAATTAAAAACAAAACGAGTGAATGGTATGAACAACGACGAAAAGCTTAACGACGAACGTGTAAAGTTGTTGCTATGTAAATCTTTCATTTACTTCGTACTAAGTTTATGTTATATTTCCGCGTCACACAAATTTCGCGTGCGCGTTGCTTTCCGCTCCACGACAGACTGCCCCAACGACTGAACTAAACGAAAACAAAAACAGTGAATGAGATATCCAAACAGTGTGGCCGTTTTCTGAGCAGGAATAAATATGTAAACGCGCAAAAAACAGTTTAAAATAAAAATTTGTTTTTTTAAATAAAGCCATAAAAAAGTTATATATTTATTATATGAAAAAGCAAAAAATACAAAATGTGCATTTAAAAATTTTCTAAAAAGCTAGAATTGTCGCTGTTTTTGATTTTTTTTACGAATTTAAACTATAAAAAGATCGAAAACGGCAACACTATGTCCAAATCAAATGTTGATTTTACCGCTATGGAAAAATTCGAATCGGCTTGTATAACCGCTCAATATTGGTGGCAGACAAAGAGAGATAGCAATAAATTGCTTTGCTAGTCTTTCTAATGTGTATAGCGGCAGAAATGTTGAAGTGAACAATGTCCTGTGGTGAACATAATCTTGCTTTGGATAAGGTGAAATGTGGTGTACCCGGTTTGATGCGAGTTGCTCCACCTTACCAACTGAGGTTTATAGAAGAACAGATAAAGCCGTTGTCTAATTTTTACAATTTCCTATTTCAGTATAGGTCCAATCAGATTTTTCATTGAGTTAGCTAACAGTTTTAGCGAAAATTTGTTTCTAGTTAACAAAAAAATATTTATTAGTTTTGCCCATTAACCGTTTAAAATCTGAGTACATATATTGGTAGTTGGTGGATTTCACTTCTATTGTCTACCTAAAATTAAATATTCTCCGATTTATTTCAAATTTTTTAACAATGGTCTTATAAGTCAGTAAATTATGAGACAGTTTTTTTTTCAATGTTGTCAAAAATGGCAGAGGGGGAGGTGGTCAAAGTTTTAGATTTTTGGTCGACATGGTCTATTTTGTTTATTTATTATACTTTAACAGAAAGATAACAAACCTGAGCTTTCTATTGGTCAAGTCCATTTGAAATCAAAAATAAATTTAAATTTTTCTCCAAATTGGAGGGTGTACGAGTTAAACGGACCTCAGATTCGGATTCAGCGCATCGAAATATATGTCGGTAGGTGGGTGACGGTGTTATTTATTATTGATATATAGATATTATTATTGATATATAGATATTGCATGATCATTTGGCCGTAAAACAGATTGGTTGGCGTTCTATTTCATATAATTTAACAAAAAGGCTCATGTAAATTGTTGGGAGGAAATGCTGAAAAAAAAATATTAAGGTGCATCAAAGGATGTACATAAACATCATTTACACAGATGATTGCTTTAAAAATTAGTTTAACAATAAATGCAATTTAGATCCTAGATTTTTTGTTTGTTCTTTTTTCTTTTCATTCATATATTGTGTTTTGTACATTCTAAAACATTTAACGATTAAATTTGGAAATTTTTACCAAAAAAGTTTTCTATTATTAGATATGTACAAGTAAATTATAACGCCTTGAAAGCAGATCTGTTCCAAAGGACGTGGGCACAACTCCTAATTCGCCTTGAAAGCAGATCTGTTCCAAAGGACGTGGGCACAACTCGTAATTCCCAAATTTTTTTTTAATTAATTACGCATTATTATCTGACGAAATACCCACAAATTTTGTCAAACTAAATTAAAGCACAACAAAATTTTTTTCTTACAAAACCCCATGAAAGGGTAAAAATAATTTTTATGGGAGCTATCCCTTCCAGTGGTCCGTTATGGACATATATGAAGTATTTCATTAGAATTTAACATAAAATTAAGTGCACTACATTTCGCATTTTTAACTAAAGCTAAGTTGACACAGTGCCAGTTAACTGGCAGTAATACCTATTTTCGTTGAGTTCGCTGTCATATTTAGGTAAAATTTAAATATATTCCTTATATAACAATAAAAAAAGCTTCTTCATACAAAACTATCAATAAGCAGTATCTATCAGAAGAGGGAGTTGGAGACATTAAATATCCAAACTTTAAGACTCTATATTATATAGTTTCCAAGATTTTGTTGTTCAAAGCCAGATAAACAGATATGTCTATATTAACTTGATGTCTCATGGAATATTTTATAAGGATTTACGCAAAGTATATCAAATTTAGAGTTTCTATCTGAGTTAACAAAACAATTTTTTATTCATACAAAAACCCAGGGAGGTAGGACAGATTTCTATGGGTGCAGATAAAGAGTATTAAATAAGGGTTAGACACGATACAAACACTTTGTGTTGTCAACTAAGTTTAAAATACAGATCTCGTTTAGACAAATAACTACCTTATTTCTCTTGCCTATGTGTTATGTTATACAAAATAATAGAAAATCGACAATGGTGATTTGTCTCTTGAAAAAACTTATCGATAGTCGAAAACACTTTCATTAAAACATGTATATCGATGTCTGATTCACTAGTAACACTAAATTAGCAATAGCAAATCGTAAATAAAAACTCTTTTCAATTCTTCGGATTCGCCATTAGTATTCCTCCTTTTAATGACAATAAGCTTCGCCAGCGCCCGGTAAAGTCAAAATGTTCACACTTGTCCAATGGAACTTACATCTTCCGATTCCATTACCTTGTGTTTTATCGTTGTACTTCAAATGGATGCAAAGATATAATAAATTCTTTATACCGCTTATTTGGGGGCGGGGCATCGCCCTTTCCATTTTGGACCAAATTGAATAGGAACACTTCCCTCGATCCCATTGACACGTGTACAAAATTTCATTTCTGAACCTCAAATGGAAGCAAAGTTATGACGAATTTTGGGGGTGGGGAATCGCTCCTCCGATTTAACAGAAAGTAGCGTATATTCTTTTCCAACGTCGCATTTTTTCCTATACAAAAATTTATATAAATTGGTTTAGCGGTTTAGGAGTAATGTGCACACAAACCAACAAAGAAAACTTTTGTTTAAGATTTTATTATATGTATAGATTAAGAGAAGAGTTGTAATGTACATTAAATACTAGTTATCTGAAGAGGAACTAGGAGATGTGGCATTCAAGTTCACGATATTCATGCAAACATATCTATGTCCACTCGACATTTGATGCTGATCCAGAATATATATACTTTATGAATATATATAAATCCTTCTACCTGTAACCTTTTACCCTTTGTTAACCTTTGTTTTTGAAGTCATCAACAATTTTGGAACAGTTATAGCAATCAACGACGAGGAGTGTCACAATGCTACTGCAGAGGAGAACGTCTCCTATCAGCGAACTCTGCAGTCGGGAGCAACGCGAGCTGTTAGTGAGCGATATCGAGAGAAACAGAAGGAGTAGAAACGCCTTTTCAGACCCAATGAAAAGGAGCAAGAAAGGCGTGAGTTCCAGGATGTTGAGAGGATTTGAAATGAAGCTCGAAAATTTTATCAAAGGGTCAAGCGGAGTAACTTTCTGTAAAGACGAAAATGGAAATCTGGTTACGGAATCACTGAGATTATGGTACAATACCTCCAATAGAGTAATGACACCGGAACCACCAGTAAATGATAGCACTATTGTAGAACCACCGGACTATAACGAGGTCGATTCGGTTATTAAGAAACTGAAAAATAAAAAAGTAGCAGGCTCTGAAAAACTGTCAGCTTAGCTATTCAAAACCAGCAGAAAGAGTTGGTTAGGAGTAGGCACCAACTTTTATGCAAGATATGATCCGATGAACGCATACCCAATGACTGGAATCTCAGTGTTCTCTTTCCTATCTTTAAGAAAGGAGACCCCGCTGTTTGCGCCAACTACCGCGGAATAAGTCTTCTTTTCATCGTTTGTCTTTGAAGGATGACACTAGCACTCACACAAGGCGTTGTCAGGGTAGGAAAAATCTCTCCGAACCCTTTGGTACCAAGAGAGGTTTCAGGCAGGGTGAGATTTTTTCAATCTGCTGATAGAATACATCCGACGCTAGAGCCCGTACATACAGAATATGTCGGTCTCATTCTTCCAAAAGGTAGTGATGCTACTCGCGTACGCGGATCACATTGATATCATCGATACGCAGGGACCGGCGAGTCAACAAGGCGTTCTCAGACATTGAAAAACGGTCTCGGCTCAGTCTAGCGGTAAATGAGGACATGGCCGAAGAACGGTTCAAGGCAATTTAAGTAAGTAGATGCAACATGCAAATGCTATTTGCAATTTGTATTCTTTAACGAGGCTATTTATAGGCATATTATAACGATTTATCATGAAATTATGCTCCACACGAATTTTGACCGTGGTTCTACTTTGCTCTTAATTTGAATGAGTTTACGTAGTTTTCGAAGCTGCTACGTGTATAAAGAAATATTTGATTGTTAAAACTTGCAGTTTATTTGTTCTTCAAGTTACTCCTTATTCTTGTGTTTTTGCAAAATGTGGTGTATGGAGTATAAAATGCAACTCGGCAACAATGGTGACGAATTCTTATTGGCTTGCCGCACATACTTCAGACTCGGATTCGTTTTTATTGTTCGTAATTAATCATATGCTTGAAATAAATAAAAAGAAAAACAATTGTGTCAAGTGGAAACCGCAGCAATGTGCAATCCCATACACTTTCTATCACTCTCTGTCTCTCTCTCTCTCTCTCGGTTCTTGTGGCATTCGCACACCCGACCATACCACAAAAGCCACAAGCGCGGAGAGAGTGGTTGGAGGAGCATGGCAATATAAAATGTATTATGGGCAAATTAATTGTTTCTACCGGCCAAAAGACAGTACCGCATTTCAACCCACTCTACTACCCTCTCGAACATCCATCCACTTCATCTCGTCTCACATAAACATACACAATAAATAGAAATAAACGAGCCAAATAACAATGACGACTAGAGCACGCTGCAAAAAGGACATTAATAAGAACCAAAGGATGTGGTGACATTAATTACGCCGACTTTACATACACACACACACAAACATGTGCATATTCTAAAAGTCAAAGCGCGTAGGCACGCATACTCATTATAGAAATATTTATCGCATGCGATTGCTATAACTATTGCAACATGTTTTATGTACCTTTACATACATACATAAGTACATTAACCCATACATATGTGCATAGTAAATGTATTTTGGGGGACAGCGCGAAGACATAACACTTAGAAAAAAAAAAAGAAAAATGTTTTGGTCGACATATTAAAAAGATATTTAATTTAAGATGTGTTGTAAGATGTAAACAAATTATTGGAGAGAATCTAATAAGAACGAACACTGCAGGCGAGAGGGCCCGACTACGAGATACACTGCTCCTTACGATTTGTATGACTTATTTTCTTTGGAATCATGCTAGCTAAATAAACAACAACAAAAACTCATACAAAAACTCAGATTGGTTAGACTGATTTATATGGGAACTACCTCATTTTGTGATTCATTCTTGACATAAATAAAATATTCCAGAAAAACTAAAAACATTAATAAAAACCACCTTAGGGTGTGGGTTAGGGTGTTTATTGAATACATGTTATCTGAAAAATTAATAAGAGAATCTAAATATGAAAATTTGAAGACACTATCTTTTATCGTCTCCAAGATCTCGATTTTCATACAGACAACCAGACAGACGTACGTTATATGTCTATAAAGAATATATACAATTTATGGGGTCTATTCCGCCTCTTTCTGCCTGTTACATACATTTACATTACAATCTCAGTGTATCCTTTTTCCCTATAGGAACAGGGAATACAAATACGCTTCAAATCATGCACCATTCGACATACTCTCTCTCATAGCTTAAGATTTGAAGTCGAAGAAAATTCTTGGGCAGTGATCAGAATTTCTCGGTACATGCGAATCGTCTCGGTCCATGATTAGATCAATCGCCACACAAGCTGGTATTATGACCGGCTAAAAAGTCATATGGAAAGCCTAGCGTCCGCTTTGTCTTTAAATAGCTCTGGTTACACGGACGACCAAGAGGACGTAGGCTCCGCTTCTGATAATCTGACAATGAGTTTAATTTTTTGCTGCGATACAAGCCAAAGAAATAATTATAATAGTCTCCAACCAATATTTTTCAGCAAGTACAAATGTAAGAGTTAAATTGAGCTATTTTTTTTTTTGCGTTTCAAGAGTTAATAAAGGCAGGTTCACATAGGGCCAAATATCGCCAAATAATTATTATTTTTGTAGAGTTTGCAGTCAATTTTTTCTTCAGAAATCGGGCATATTGTGAAATTTGTATTTCGCACAAATTTTTCTCTAAGTGAAATGCAGTGTAAGGACAACAGCAAAATAAACGTTATATTTCTAAATCTAACAAGCTTAGAGCACGCATTAATAGTTTTTCAATGTGTACGCATTTAATACCATCCAACAAGACCTCTATTCAATCCACATGTGCCGGAACTTTGTCTACTTCTCTGCATGTGTGTGTGTCTGTAATTATGAATGCTATTGGAAATAAGCCGGAAGAAAATTATTATTTAATCCATATCCTTTGTTCTAAGTCAAATTCATTGCCTCTGCTATATCATTCCAATTGGAGTTCTATTGAGCAAAAGGCAAACATGGTTGCATTAATTACTTTAATTAATAAATTTGTCGAATCGTTTTGATTTATTTAAGTTTGACTTTGAGCATAAATCTTTCTGAAGTCTAATTCGCAATTTTCTTAGAATAAATTTACTATTAAAATGTAGATGGGAATTCTCCATTCCATTTTAAATATATATTAAAGAAAAACAAAAAGATGTTAAATAATTTCTTATTTCTTAAATGACTTTAAATTAAAAACAAGTAAGGAAATTTCAGTCGGGCGTAACCGACTGTAAGAGGCCCTGTACCAGTTCAGGTCGCCTAACAAACATATTAAATGTTTCCCGAGCATATGACCAAACACATGACCACTTCTCACTGCGCGAATATGAATGAAAAGAAAAGGGGGGTCGTTCAAATTCAATTGCTTATAAAATCGTCATTTATTATCCGATTTTGATGAACTTTTTTGATTTGGGCTAAGAAGAACGTTAACTTTATACTGGTGCCGAAGAAATTTTTACCCAAAGGGGTGATTTTATGGGGAAGGGGGGAGGGGTAAAATTTTAAAATAAACTTGTGAAATTCCGGAGCAGTCCTAGTCGAATGCAAAAAACACGAAGTCTCTATCTATTACCGTTTCCGAGATCCTTTCGTTCACACAGACGGACGGACATGGCTATATCGACTCCTCTATCACTCCTGACCATAATGGGGGTAACTTTGGGGGGTCTCCGACAATTAGTTCTTCCTGTTACATACATTTGCACAAAACCAATAGGCTCTTGTACCTTCGGTACAGGGCCTAATCAGTGTTTAGAAACGTTTGAGTGAAAAACAAAACGTTCTTTTGTGTATGTATGTAAACATAAAACGAAACTACTGTTAATGAAATCAGGCAAAAACGATAATAAAAAAAACTGAGAGGAAGTTGAGTTGGAAATTATTCATCGCCAATTCCAAATTGGACGTACGTTATATGTCTATAAAGAATATATACAATTTATGGGGTCTATTCCGCCTCTTTCTGCCTGTTACATACATTTACATTACAATCTCAGTGTATCCTTTTTCCCTATAGGAACAGGGAATACAAATACGCTTCAAATCATGCACCATTCGACATACTCTCTCTCATAGCTTAAGATTTGAAGTCGAAGAAAATTCTTGGGCAGTGATCAGAATTTCTCGGTACATGCGAATCGTCTCGGTCCATGATTAGATCAATCGCCACACAAGCTGGTATTATGACCGGCTAAAAAGTCATATGGAAAGCCTAGCGTCCGCTTTGTCTTTAAATAGCTCTGGTTACACGGACGACCAAGAGGACGTAGGCTCCGCTTCTGATAATCTGACAATGAGTTTAATTTTTTGCTGCGATACAAGCCAAAGAAATAATTATAATAGTCTCCAACCAATATTTTTCAGCCAGTACAAATGTAAGAGTTAAATTGAGCTATTTTTTTTTTTGCGTTTCAAGAGTTAATAAAGGCAGGTTCACATAGGGCCAAATATCGCCAAATAATTATTATTTTTGTAGAGTTTGCAGTCAATTTTTTCTTCAGAAATCGGGCATATTGTGAAATTTGTATTTCGCACAAATTTTTCTCTAAGTGAAATGCAGTGTAAGGACAACAGCAAAATAAACGTTATATTTCTAAATCTAACAAGCTTAGAGCACGCATTAATAGTTTTTCAATGTGTACGCATTTAATACCATCCAACAAGACCTCTATTCAATCCACATGTGCCGGAACTTTGTCTACTTCTCTGCATGTGTGTGTGTCTGTAATTATGAATGCTATTGGAAATAAGCCGGAAGAAAATTATTATTTAATCCATATCCTTTGTTCTAAGTCAAATTCATTGCCTATGCTATATCATTCCAATTGGAGTTCTATTGAGCAAAAGGCAAACATGGTTGCATTAATTACTTTAATTAATAAATTTGTCGAATCGTTTTGATTTATTTAAGTTTGACTTTGAGCATAAATCTTTCTGAAGTCTAATTCGCAATTTTCTTAGAATAAATTTACTATTAAAATGTAGATGGGAATTCTCCATTCCATTTTAAATATATATTAAAGAAAAACAAAAAGATGTTAAATAATTTCTTATTTCTTAAATGACTTTAAATTAAAAACAAGTAAGGAAATTTCAGTCAGGCGTAACCGACTGTAAGAGGCCCTGTACCAGTTCAGGTCGCCTAACAAACATATTAAATGTTTCCCGAGCATATGACCAAACACATGACCACTTCTCACTGCGCGAATATGAATGAAAAGAAAAGGGGGGTCGTTCAAATTCAATTGCTTATAAAATCGTCATTTATTATCCGATTTTAATGAACTTTTTTGATTTGGGCTAAGAAGAACGTTAACTTTATACTGGTGTACTCTATTTTTTTTGTGCCGAAGAAATTTTTACCCTAAGGGGTGATTTTATGGGGAAGGGGGGAGGGGTAAAATTTTAAAATAAACTTGTGAAATTCCGGAGCAGTCCTAGTCGAATGCAAAAAACACGAAGTCTTTATCTATTACCGTTTCCGAGATCCTTTCATTCACACAGACGGACGGACAGACGGACATGGCTATATCGACTCCTCTATCACTCCTGACCATAATGGGGGTAACTTTGGGGGGTCTCCGACAATTAGTTCTTCCTGTTACATACATTTGCACAAAACCAATAGGCTCTTGTACCTTCGGTACAGGGCCTAATCAGTGTTTAGAAACGTTTGAGTGAAAAACAAAACGTTCTTTTGTGTATGTATGTAAACATAAAACGAAACTACTGTTAATGAAATCAGGCAAAAACGATAATAAAAAAAACTGAGAGGAAGTTGAGTTGGAAATTATTCATCGCCAATTCCAAATTGGCTTTCAACCGTCGTTCGGTCATAACCGCATTTAGGAAGGAACGTCGGCTGCTGTGGTCTTGTGCGCGCTGCCGCTAGTTGTTTTGAATGCCAAGTGCGGACAGATCTCTCCCTACCTGGCTATTGCAACGCGTGCCAGATCGTCCTCTATTACGTCGTCTGCTTATCAAGTTTAAAGATCTTTCGTCCATTCGAACGGACTATGTAAACTGCATCGAATATCTAATACAGCTCGCAGTTCATACGGGACGTAAACTCATTGCCGACTCTAATTGGACCAAAAACTTTACGGAGAGTCGTCCTCTCGTACACTTCCAAAGCTGTTTCTTCTGACTCAATAACTTTACTTTTTGCTTTCTAAGCCCGAAATACTATCTGGATACAAGCTTGATTTTTCGCTTGATCTCTAAGCTGACGTTGTTGTTGTTTTCTACAGCATTGAAGTTGAAATTCTACAGTCACAGTCCATCCACGACGCGATGACGAGGTGCAAGAAGAAACAAAATATGTACTTCGACTTATTCTCAATCAGCGCTAGACCCATAAGCATTGACGTAATTGGTCTGGAGCCACACTGTTATTCTTGACTTAGCGTTTCCAAATTTTTTATTTTTTGGATAATTTTACACGAGGGTAGTTCTATATTGTAACTCTTGGCATACCCAAATGTCGATAGGTGTTACATTTGTCATTTGTAGTGAAAAGTTCGGTTTTTTTATCATCGATGCCCCGCCCCTATATAAACCATCAACAAAATTCGTCATAACTTTGCATCCATTTGAGGTACAGCGATGAAATTTTGGAATGCACGGTAATAGGATCGAATGAAGTAAAAACCATTGTACAAGTGTGAGAAGTTTGGCAATATTATGCGCCGGCTATGCCACCGGTATATAGATGGTATATCACAAAAGATTATATTTTGGAAAACAATGTATTTTCAATGACAGTATTTTTAATTAATATGCTTACAATATAAATAGTTACCTCGTTACTAATTATCACGAGATGTATAGTTTTCCAACTTACACACTCTGCCAAGAGAGTATTGGTACCTGCAAAACTACTATATCTCAGACAGGTACTTTTTTCGGCGATTTGTCAATCAGCTCTATTGGAAATACTCTTGTAGCATAATCGTACGTAAGGGCGTAAGTAAGAGGGAAAGGGAGGGGGTTTGTTGCGTGATGCGGCCAATGGCCCTCCCCCCTCTAATTGTGGTTAGGATCGACTTAAATGTGGGGCTTACTATAAGGCATAATACTTATATGTGACTTCTACGAATTAAATAGAGAACGTGTTACAATCAAACCTCTTTAAAGAGGTCTCATTAAAAGTATGCTATAAAATTTATTTAGAATTACTAAAATTATAGCATATTTTTAGACTGTGCGTTGAATTTTCATATATGTGGCATTATTCCTGAGCTGCCCCAACTTTTCAATGGTGGTGGCTTCATCGATAAATTCAAAAGCTAATAATTTGTGTTCTATTAAAGCAAATTAAACTTCTAAAATCGATTCTGAAATGTAATTTAATGCCCTTTAATTTTAAGGTCATTAAGGTGCAAGGTGCTCGCGTGGTCGCGTCTTTTTAAATTTCGACACGACCTTGCGCTCATTTAACTGTTGTATCTCGGTAAGTATTATGTTCTCCATTTTGTCCTAGGTTTTTGTTCTAAAAAAGATTGGCTTTCGATTAAAAAAAAAAGAAAAAAAAAATTAAAAGTAAAATAAAAACTTAATTCACTATTTTTCTATGCTAATTAAAAAATTATCTTAAAATAAATTACATTGCATTAAATTACCTTTCAGAATCGATTTTAGAAGTTTAATTTGCTTTAATAGAAAAAAAATTATGAGCTTTTGAATTTATCTATGTAGCCACCACCATTGAAAAAGTGGGGCAGTTCAGGAATAATGCCCCATATGCAGTTTTTTGCTATTTTGTTATTTGTTTATTTTAAATAGTATAATTGTTTTAAGTTACTGAGTAAACGATAAACATGTTTATTTCTTAAATTTTAACACAATTTAAAACGTAAATAAAACAATTTTTTCAATCCATGACATTGGAAAATGCCTTAAATCTTCATGTAAACGAAATTAAAAATTAAATATAATTAATGCATAATAAAATTAAGCTTTAATTTAGTAATGTACTGGCTTAGCTAATTCAAAAAAAAAAAAAAAACAATTTTTGACACTTACTCAGAAACTTATTGGATTAAATTACAGCTTGGAGACTTACCTGTAAATAAAAAAAAAAATTTGATTAAAACCATGCAAAACAATGTTTAAATATAAAATAATTAAAAACTTTGACTAAAAGCAGAATAAAAGTATGAAAGCAGCCACGAAAACAATTTTACAATTGTTTTTCTTTTTATTAAAAAAAACACACACACACACACTTTTTGTGACTCCCACAGGCAAAATTGAGTGAAGAAGCAAGCGCTACAAAGTTTGTAGGCCACTTTGGGGATGCTTTTAGTTGCTCGACGGAATATTGTTGCAGCGGGAGGGGTTAACGCCATACTAAGTTTGCAGCTTCCTAAAATATTTTTTACAATTTATTTTGTTTGCGTGCCGCAGGTCAAATGAACTTAAAAACAAAAGAAGTGGATACCACCTACATTAAAAAGAAAAAAAGTAAAAAAAAAATATCCAATTGGAATGTTCGACAGTAACGGTCATATGAACGACTCAGCAGAGACTGTGCTTGTTGTGTGTAATTAAATAATGCCCACTTTCTTTCTTTCCTTTGTGTCTTGCGCCAAATCCAATAAGAATTGTTGCAGCCAGCACAGAAAAAAAGAAACACACGTCGCATACTTTTTGCCTGGATTTTCTACAGCGTTTTTTTTTTCTATTTGTCTTTGAAGCTGCCACTGTTCCCTACTTTTACTTCAGTTACAGCTGGACGATGCGTGAGAGGCTGCCATGAAACAGACTGCATAAGAGGACTTGGTGGAGTGGGATGTTAAGCAGACGACGAAGCTGAAATTTCTTTCGCTGTCATTTGCCATTTGGCGTTCGCGGTCCGTTCAACGTCCATTCATTTGTTCTACGTTTTCGTTTTGAGTATTACTCCCCTAGGATAAATTAATAAATTTTCAAACACAACTCGCCACAACAACAACAAAAAGAACAAGGAACATTTTCAATGAGTCGGATGAAGCAAAATAAGCAAATAGTAACCTGCGCCAATAAAGTAGCTGGATATAAATACAAACTAAAATGAATATTACACATTATTGGGCAGGAGTCATTATTACTTCTTAAAGGATGATACAAACGATTGGTTTAAAGACAGTATAACCGATCAATTACATTACGAAGAAAGAAAGAAACTTCGGAAAATGCACTTAGGAGTCAAGTATTCTCTTTTTCTTACAAAATATGTAACAAGTTGTCGGACATGTGATGAATTCGATTCGATACGATTTTAATTTTGTAGGGTTGAACCGATTCCGATTGTTGAAACTTTGCATGCTTTTCATCATCTACATAAAAACGAACTAAACTAAACTATTAGAATTAAAGTAAAATACATTAAATTTTGAGGTTTTCAACAAAATAGTAGGAAGTAGTAGGTTTTTTTTACCATTTAGAAGATACCATAGCTTTCAAGTTATCCATGTTTTATATGGAGTCGACCTTTTGTATAGGGTCCGTTTTGAATCTATATGGAAAATTTGGAGTTTTTAGTAAAATTACCAACAACTATAAACAAGTTTTTATACCGAAACTCAGGAGATGGAGTAGTTCTCTTTAGTACATTGAACGCAATTTGTCTGAAAAAGGAATAAAAAAGCCTGAATATCTAAACTTAAAGGCTCTATTTTTCATAGACTACAAGTTCTCGAGTTTTATACGAGTTATCGAGTTTGGAGGCTATAAATATAGATATTCATAACAAGCTACGATATTGCCTGTAACAAAAAACTTTTTCATGTATAAACCAAAAAATTGGTGGGGTTTGTATGTAGCATGTGATAAAAGAAGCATGAGCCAACATTTAAAAATTAAAGTCGATATTGATTGTTATAAAAAAAAAAATATATATGTATAAAAATTAATTATTGGGACATTATTTTATTTAGACACTTTCCCAAAAAGTGGACATGGAAAGTCAAATCTTTACAAATATTATAAAGAGGAAAGATTTGTATTTTTCACCATTGGAAAGCTACATTCACCCTGAGTAACATAGGCTAAGTTTGGTCAAAATCGGAGGGGGTTATTCCAGCAACATGTCTTTGCATCCATTTGAAATGCATGGATGAAATTAATTACACATGTTAATGGGATCGGGAAAAGTCATTGTGTTAGGTTTGGTCAAAATCGGAGGGGGCTATAAACCACACACACACATATTGTTAAATTAGACTTGAAAACTGTCATTCTTGGCGATGGCTGACGTATACAAAAGGAAGGCAAAGTCTAGTACTTCATAAAAATAATATATAAGGGGTCGGTGAGTTTGTGTTATGGCTGAACCTGAAAGTGGGAGATCATTTTCATAAAAACTTATGTCAAGCGTCCATTCATTAGAAGCCGTCATAACAAAATGTTGTTTTATTGACTGCAATAAAAATAATTTTAGCTACCCATATTTAGTTGATTGTTTAAAATTTATGTGTGGAACAACTACCTGACGACAGACAGCCGGACGTGGTTAAATCAAATCGTCTCGTTGAGCTGATCAAGAATACATATGTATAGGCAATAACTCTAGTAGTTCCATCGGAGTTTTTCCAATTGACGAAAACCAATACGTTAAATGTCAAAAAGGCGAAAAAGAATGCTCTATTTCTAACCATCACCAAGATCTCGATCCCTAAACAGACAGAAAGACGCACATGTCTATATCGACATAACTTTCAATGCTGATCAAGAATATATATGCTTTAAGGGGTCTGTCTTCCCTCCGTATAAGTGTTACATTTATTTTCAGTGATCTATTATACCCTTGGAGTAACAAGAAAAAAAGTGCAGCGTGATAAAAATTAGCAAGAGAAAAAAACTATCAATAAGGCAAAAAACAATTAAAGCTTTCTCCAATCAAATGCACAAAAGTGAGTATCGACGGAGAAGAGGCAGTAGTGTAAGCGAATCAGATACAAATAAATCCATTAATAATAAAAATACAAGTGCGCCAAATAGCTCTGTATTTGTATATGTACAATACAATATAAGCAATCTATACAAACAATAGATGACAGACAGACATGTGTAAAAAGCTGAAGTGCCATTTAGTTTTTAATCAGTTACTATATTTATTGCTGCATTTGGAGCACTAATGCTTGAGTCATATAAGCAACCAAAATTAAATCTTTTGAAAAAGATTAAAAGATCAAATACATCAACTATTGTAAATCTTAGATCCGCTATAATAAAGAACCGCCTTTTGACAAAGTGTATAGGTCCATTGAATGGACCTAATAACATTAACGATTGGGATCGGGTTGAAATAACATAATATATGGCTTGAAATAAAGTAAGTGAAACCAAGAGAAGCTAAAGTGAAAATCTTAGGCCCAATGTTAGGGATAAGCTAAAAACAAAATTTGTTTCTTTGTGTAGTCGAGGCACCCCTAAATTATCATATATGATCTGTTGGCTAAATTTAAAGATGCTTTACTGGCTTCTTACTTTTTACACTTAATGCTACCTTCATTTAAAATGGCGGCAGATTCGGCCTATAGATATCTAAGTTTAGTCTTATACATTCCAAGGTGATTTTTCATAATATTCGACAAACATACATATCTGGCTGCCTACTCTGGTCCAATAATATTCGAAGTCGGTTATTTGTATTTTTTTTTATGATTAAACAAAGTTTATTTGACTAACATTCCACTAAAGAAACTTTAAACATATTTCTGATAGAAAAAATGACAGAAAGATTTTATAAATTAAAATTAATATATTTTTTAATGCAGGAGTCTATTACCGTCTTTATAAGTCGATTTTGTGGAGCCTTTTGAGGTACCTTCTGCTTGAATTGTTAGCAAGAGCTGAACTCAGCGGGTTCATATGATTGGGGAGCCAAACAATTTGGAATTTAAAATTTTGATTTGGACCAAAACAATGATTTTATGGATTTTCAAAATGTTCTTCAATAAATCAAATTATAAATATGATTTCCATCAATTCAAAAATATTTTTAAATCACTTTCTCATAGCCATTTCTATAGAAATTGTCTAATTACGTGGGGCCAAAAAAACTATGAATACCAACTTTTTTAACATGTCGTTGATACTGCATCATAATTTTAAGAATTTATTTTATACGTTTTCGCTTTCGTATTTAATAAAACTAGCTATGATCGCGTGACATTGACACGAACAGACAAAATGTCACGGAGACAGATATTTCAAATCGGGTGGAAATAATATACATATGTTCGTACTAGCTTTACCAACGGATTCGCACGCGAGGTTGTTGAGATGGTACGAATTTGGGTTTCCAATTAATTTTTCCAGCGAATCGTGTTATTCACGAAGACCATTCAATATCAGTGTGGGCAGACCAAAAAGTTCGAGTCGTGCCCAAATATTCACATGACGACAATTCCAGGAAAAGACCCGTGAGTTTAACAAAGACACACACCACCTATTTGTCGACTATAAAGCCGATTTCAAAACGCCGATACTAATTTAGTTTTTCGACGCTCTGTCTGCACTAGGTATCCTGGGAAAGATCGTTCGTCTTTGCATGATGGCGCTTTCACACACACAAAGCGTTGGATAGTACCTCTCCGAACACTTTGATACCAAGATAGGTTTCTGGCAATTTCTGATATCATCGCTACTCAAGAACAGAGTCAGCAACGCATTCTCGGAGATTTGAATATAGTCTCTGCTAATGGAATTAGTAGTGAATGAGGACAAGAAGAAGTCTTGAATGATGATGGAGAACTTCAAATTAAATGTTGTTGAAAACTTCTCTGGAAATCAGGCAAAGAATAACACTTGCAAATATATGCTATTTTGGGGTGCGCAAGCAAGACTAAAATCAAGATCAAGATTTGAGGCTTTTTTTCAGAGAATGCCTCATAAGATATTTGACCAATTTAAAAATAGATTTCACATTTCTCAAAACTGAGAAAGATGTTTTCAATTATTTGTTGTGTAGAGTCTTAAAACCATATTTAAAAATGATCGGGAGAAAATAATTCTAAAATAACTTTTGACCGAAAACACGTATGTTTGTTACTTTCTTACTATAAAAACCATTTGAAAGTAATCGAATGAAAGGAAATCCTTAATTTAACATGACAGATAAAATTACATGTACTATCTTACCAATTCTAGCATATTTAAAAGTCTGACACAGATGTGTTAATTTTCTTTGAATGCAACAACAATCTGTCTGACCGCCAAATCGAGAACCAACTAATTGCCAATAGTTCTTGGATGGACTGCGATATGATTCTGGGCGTGATAATAATAAAAGGATCATTGGCCTTCTGATTCAAAGCACATAAGTATACGAGTAATGTGAAAGCATTTTTTTGATTTCGTCAAGTAATTGTTCCTGCATCAATAAGTCTCATAAGATATTTTATGAGGTATACAGAAAGCCCAGATTCGTTCAAAGAAACCCACTGTCTCGACTGTTTTTTTGTTACTGGTCCTCAAAACTTGACCATTGATAACAGCTAAAGGAGCAGTTATTTAATTATACTTATGTCTTGTTATTAGCTTAATCTTAGAATATTAAATAATCTTTTGACATGACTTTCGAATTGTTAATTTGTGTTTAGAGGAATTTCATATTGAAAAGCTTGTTACTGATGATTTATGTACCCAAAACAGAAACAAAATTGGCTATTTGAAAAAAAAGATTAACAACTTCCAAGCAAATTCCATAGCTTTAAGAATTGAAGCTATTATTTTACTTACGCAGAATCTACAAAAACCAGAAACAAATCAATGCCAGAAGTTGGCAAACTGTTTAATTGGTAAATATGACGCGAGAATTTTCTAAGCAATTAAATTGGACTCGTTTCTTCTTTTTGATTCTCCATCTCGAATTGTATCTGCTTCCGATTCTGTTTACATGCGCCTTGCGCAGCTGGATACATTTGGTTCGGTTTTCTTTTTAAAGCAATTTGTTCGTCGTTCGAGAATTGTCGACAAGCACAAATAAAAATAAATAAATAAATAATTGAAACAATTGATTGATATCATATTGAAGAATGTGGAACGCAAACGCGTTGTAGCGGAGGCAAAGAGAAATCGATGAGGCCAATGTTGGCTTCGTTGGAAATGAAATGCGATCGTGAAAAATTCTTTGAACTGACATTGAAAAAATTATTATAAATTATGTATAGAGAGAAAAAAAAAAAATAAAGAGAAAAATAGTCAAACAGATATTTAAGAGATATTAATATTTCAGTTTATAAGCAAAATCTTAGTTTAGTTGTAAAAGTTATCATACCCAGTTATTTGTATAATAATTTGTCCTATAAGATATGGACTCTGTTAAACAAAGTCTCAACAAAACGAATAGCACTCCAGAAAAAAGGTTTTACGCCGTAACTTATTTACACAATTTAACAGTTACGTTTAATGAAAATTTGAGGATGTTTAAAATTATTTTCTAGTGTAATTTTGGCCTAATATAACAAGTAAAAACGTTGCAATCGAGTGGGCTCAACTACGAGTTACCTATTCTAGTGGTCACATCTTGGCCTAAATGGCAAATTTTGTTAGCAATCATGCAAAATACATAAAATTTGGCATTTCTAGCTAAATAAACAACAACAATAAACAAGTAAGGAAATTACAGTCGGGCGTAACCGACTGTAAGAGGCCCTGTACTAGTTCAGGTCGCCTAACAAACACATTAAATGTTTCCCGAGCTTATGATCAAACGCATGACCACTTCACACTTCGCAAATATGAATGAAAAGAAAAGGGGGGTTAGTCAAATTCAATTGCTTATAAAATCGTCATTTATTATCCGATTTTGATGAACTTTTTGGATTTTGGCTAAGAGAGGCGTTATCTTTATACTGGTGTAATTTTGTGCCGAAGAAAGAAGGGGGTGGAGGGGCAAAATTTTAAAATAAACTTGTAAAATTCCGGAGCAGTCCTAGTCGAATGCAAAAAACACGAAGTCTCTATCTATTACCGTTTCCGAGATCCTTTCGTTCATACAGACGGACGGACATGTCTATATCGACTCCTCTATCACTCCTGACCATAATGGGGGTAACTTTGGGGGGTCTCCGACCATTATTTCTATCTGTTACATACATTTGCACAAAACCAATAGCTGGTCTATTAAAGGGTGTTTACGCGCGAAAAAGTTTATAATTTATTTAATAGTTATTTAAAAAGTTATAAAGTTTTCGACAATTTATAACTTTCTGGTTTTCATCTTGTTAAGGAGGGTATCAAACTCTATCCGAATCGACAAAAGACCAGGTCAGATATGTATATTCTTGATCAGATCGTCAAGCTGAGTCCATCTAGCTTTTCTCGTAGGTCTGACTGTGTACCATCTAGTATTTTTTTGCTAGTCAAACTTGTCATTTTGGGTCCGATTTCTTCACATACATATAATCGGATATGACCAAAACTTTCTTGTTTAATCTAAACTTAACTTGCAGATATATGATAATAATATAAAAAAATTACAAATTTCGTAGTCTCTAAGATATCATTGTACACACATACGATAGACGGACGTATTACGACGTATGTAAAGTGTTCGAAAATTTTATGCTACTCCTTTATGTGCTTTTTCCCCCTATTTTCTATTAACCTTCGTTCACCAGACCTCAGAGAACGAACATAAGCGCGAGGCGCTCGTTTAACATTGAAATTGTTCATTAACAGCGAGCGGCTCGTGAAATATTGAAATGAACCGATAAATAGAGGTGAGCATGCTCATCGTCTGTGGACAGTTAAGACTAAACTTAATGGCATTTGAGAACATCATGTTTTGTCATCCGTGACGATTAATATTTGAAACTTATATATTTTAACACTTTGCAATATTGGAATTCAAGGGATTTTTTTGCTATCGATCTAATTGGAGACTCTATCTGTTATAGTTTCAGAGCTCCCAGCACTCAAATATACTTTTGAATTTGAATGAGAATATTTATACTTTCAAGGATCAGATTTGATGCTATATTTAAATAAAATAGAATTTGAATAGAGTTTCAATCAAGCATCCGTATGTATAACGTATTAACTGAGAAGAATATGGCGTTTACAGAATCTATCAATAGGTCGATTTCAATCAAGAGAAGACATGAACTTCAGTACAACAAAGCATAAGTTGCTTCGCATTTATGTAAAAATTTATAAATACAATGTAACATATTGACCGTATGACATTCTGGTAAGAATTCACGAACGGTGAGCTAAACCATGACATTTGACGTGTTTTGCTTTGGTCTTGGCTCTTTTAGCCATAACAATTGGAATGATTAGACTTTGGTTGCGACGTCATGCCCATATACCCATGTTTCGTCACTAGTAATGACCCTTTTGAGCAAGTCTGGATCGTCATTGATGCCATTCAACAGCTTCTGAACGATGTTAGGTTCTTCAACCGACAGTTCTCTATAACAATCTTCTTCAATGTCTTTATCGGTTGTTGAAGTGCTGAGGCGTCCAAGGCGGCCACTGGCATTAAGATCTTCTCGGCCTTCTATAAATTTTTTTTGTTCAAAGTAGATCCGCGAAATACCACAGTCAACCTTTTAAGTGCGTAGGAGCTCTTAATTTTATTTTTCACACATTTAATACAGATAAAAAAAAAGCGAATGTACGTATCCCGCGAAATTTGAAGTCGCACTAATTTTGAAAAAACCTCTTATAATACATTAAAACAAGTAACAAAATACAGTCAGGCGTAACCGACTGTAAGAGCTTATGACCAAACTTATGACCACTTCCTACTACACGAATAAGTGCCTTATAAAACATTTTTTTATGTATGATGAGAAAAGCGGGGTCGTTCAAATTCAATTGCTTATAAAATCGTCATTTATTGTCCGATTTTGATGAACTTTTTGGATTTTGGCTAAAAGGGACGTTGTCTCTATACAAATGTATGTAACAGGTAGAAATAATGGTCCGAGACCCCCCAAAGTTACCCCCAATATGGTCAGGAGTGATAGAAGAGTCGATATAGCCATGTCCGTCTGTATGAACGAAAGGATCTCGGAAACGGTAATAGATAGAGACTTCGTGCTTAATGCATTCGACTAAGACTTCTCCGAACTTTAGAGTTTATTTTAAAATTTTGCCCCACCCGCCCCTCTAAGCCAAAATCCAAAAAGTTCGTCAAAATCGGATGATAAATGAAGATTTTATAAGCAATTTTCTTTTCTTCTTCTTTTCTTTTCATACATAAAAAATGTTTTATAAGGCACTTATTCGTGCAGTGAGAAGTGGTCATAAGCTTGGTCATAAGCTACGGAAACATTTAATGTGTTTGTACTGGTACAGGGCCTCGTAGTTTTCTGGTTTTTATGATAATTTAGCAGATTACCACTAAAATAATGCTTGATAATGTGAAAAATTGTAAAAAGTATGCCCTTTTCCCCCGTTAAAGAAACTAAACTAACGGAAAAATTGTTTCGATATATTTCTTAGCCCACTTTAAACGAAGTTTATAGAAAGCAAAATTAGAAGAAAATCAAAGAGTACCTAAATTTGGTGTGTCCAGGGTAAAAAAAGTCAAACACCTCAACCATTGTTAGGCCCTGTACCGAAGGTACAAGAGCCTATTGGTTTTGTGCAAATGTATGTAACAGGTAGAAATAATAATCGGAGACCCCCCAAAGTTACCCCCATTATGGTCAGGAGCGATAGAGGAGTCGATATAGACATGTCCGTCTGTCCGTCTGGCCGTCCGTATGAACGAAAGGATCTCGGAAACGGTAATAGATAGAGACTTCGTGTTTTTTGCATTCGACTAGGACTGCTCCGGAATTTTACAAGTTTATTTTAAAAACTTGCCCCTCCCCCCCTTCCCCATAAAATCACCCCCAAGGGTAAAAATTTCTTCGGCACAAAAAAAAGTAAGTACGCCAGTATAGAGATATCGTCCTTCTTAGCAAAAATCCGAAAAGTTCATCAAAATCGGATAATAAATGACGATTTTATAAGCAATTGAATTTGAGCGACCCCCCTTTTCGTTTCATACATAAAAAAATGGTTTAAAAGGCACTTAGTCGTGCAGTGAGAAGTGGTCATGTGTTTGGTCATAAGCTTGGGGAACATTTAATGTGTTTGTTAGGCGACCTGCACTGGTACAGGGCCTCTTACAGTCGGTTACGCCCGACTGTGATTTTCTTACTTGTTTTTATTTGTTTTAAAGTACTATTTTTCGTTTCAAGATTGTGCTCCCGAACTTCAGTGATCATGATATTGCAAAACATAGTTTCCAAGTAGAAGAAAAAAAAGAGTGAAGTGAGAGAGTAGACGCTGGTGATTGAGCTATTCCTGAACTACCTTAGACCCAACATTTAAGAAAAAAACATTGTATGCACTGCTCCCACTAAAAACCTTACAAATAAAAAAAAAAAAATCATGCGAATAAGTGGTAAAGTTTTGCAACTGCCTCTAACTATATTCTACTTACTTGCAAATTAATTATCTGTCATTAAGTGAACTTTCGCGTATCCTACCCCATTATGGCTGGCACAGTCGTGCACTCAAGTATAGGTCAAAATGGCTCGCAAATAATTTTTCACAAGTGTTTTACGCTTAAAATGTTTATGAGTAGCCCATTATCCCTGCTAATAATCATATTTCCTTATTGTTCAAAAAACAACAAAAGACATAATATATATAACAACAACCTAAAATGCCATTCAACCCTTCTTACGAATGGCTGTCTCTCTTTCGCTTTTCTCTTTATCATCTTTTTCGACTTTTTACACTCATGCATTCATTTTGCATTCGTCTTGCCCTTCAGCACAAGAAAATCCAATTGAAGTTGAGCTTGTTAAGCTAACAACCTCATTATAACCTTTTGCCATAAACTCATTTTCATGCTAACTCACTGAAAGCACCCTTCCCTCTTTAACTTCTAACAGCCTCAACCAAACATTCTCCACGTAATCACTTTCGCTTGCGTGAAATTACGCTCAATGCGCGCAAATACTTTTTATCGCATGCAATAATTGTCGGCTCCATCATCTCTTAACAACAATAACACTTTGACATTAACACAACAACAGAAACAACATCGACAACATTAGAGGCAACAACAATGTAATATGAACAATAAAAATTGTTTTCGTTGATTAAATTCAACGCTGTAATAAGTGAAGTGTTCCATTTGAAAAATCTTTTGTGCAAAAAATAAGAAAGCTGGAAAATAAACGAAAGAAAAACATTTTTTTTCTGAAAATTCTGTATAAGAAAAATATTTATTCTCTGTAAAAAAAAATTAAAAAACAAAAAAAGGGTAAAATTACTAAAGCTATTGGATGGAGATTCGTTCAGAGTATCAAAAACAGGTCTTATTTTATTTCAATGGTAAAGCACATCCAAGTTATGTAAATTTTTCAAATGAAAATAAATATTTTAATAAAAACCATCATTCAAGGGGATGGCACAAACCATATAAACCAACCCCTCCTACTGAGTATTTGTAAGAACGAATTTTTATTGTTGTTTAGCTAGATATACCAAATTGGGTCTTACGTTAATCTTTATAAGATATTGCATATAGATCCAGAACGGAGAACTAGAAGGGTTAGTCATAATAAAAATTTCTGGGTTTTTGTACTAAAATTGATTTTGACCAATCTGTCGTATCTTTTCATAATACCAGTAAAATAACCCACGGGATTCAGATAAGAATAAATCGCTAGTATAAATTTTTTGCTCGATGTAGAGCAGATTCAACTGTCCGAAATTTTTTTTTAATTCTTGTAAAACTATTATGTTTTTCTCACATAGTGTAAACTGTATATTCCTTTTGCTACGAAGTTTAAAATACCCAAATGGAGACGTCAACGAGCCCAGAAAGAATATACATTCTTGATCAGCTCAATAATACGATTCAATTAAGTGAGTCCATGTGTGTGAATACAGGAAGTTTGTTTAGTTGTCATCGATTCAATTTAAAATCGGAAGGCGGACTCTTTAAGGCCTGTATTCCTTCATTACGCCACTTTTTAAGGGTAGCTGCTGTACAAACCGAAGCATATTTGGTATTTATAATTTTGTCACAATAAGATAAGGGACATCAGGTAATGTAGACTTCTTACAACCCTAAGCTACACAAGTTATAATAGCTGCGATATGGCCACAAGAAGGTGTAGCTCCAATAGAGAACTAATTAATCAATTACATTAAATCAATTAAATCGAAGCAACGATTTCTTTTTTAATAATAAACAATTGTTTTGAATTTGGCTCACTATATATAAAGGTGAATCGAATTAGGTTTGACATTAAGTTTCAATAACTTAAGTTGATATTGAATAAATTGTATGTTTATATTGAGGTTAACTAATTGACAGCTTGCTAAGCCATATTAAATTACAGCGTTGTCGAGCCAATTGTAAAGATTATTTAAGCTTCGGTTCCACCGGAGTTACTGTTTTCTTTTCTGTTTGTTTTTGTTTTATATAAAATGTAATATTTGTTAAATAAAAACTTTTACTACTATTTAAACGATTGTATTAACCCAAATCAAAGTAGTGTCAAGGAGAAACATGCTTGTATTAAAAATATAAAAAAAGACTTTGTACAATGTTTATAAATATCCATGACATTGTTTAGTTGTCCGACGATAAACAATCACAAAGAGAATGCACAAGAGTTAAAATAATTACAAACTACAAATCTCTATATTCTGCGGTTTAAAATTTTATCGTACAATATTCATTTTAAACTGTAACTGATAGTGAAATAAAACTAGGGTTCTACTAAATCTCTCTTGGAGTCTAAAAAAATAATATAAAAACAAGTAAGAAAATCACTGTCGGGCGTAACCGACTGTAAGAGGCCCTGTACCAGTGCAGGTCGCCTAACAAACACATTAATTGTTCCCCTAGCTTATGACCAAACACATGACCACTTCTCACTGCACGACTAAGTGCCTTTTAAAACATTTTTTTATGTATGAAACGAAAAGGGGGGTCGCTCAAATTCAATTGCTTATAAAATCGTCATTTATTATCCGATTTTGATGAACTTTTCGGATTTTGGCTAAGAAGGACGATATCTCTATACTGGCATACTTACTTTTTTGTGCCGAAGAAATTTTGACCCTTGGTGGTGATTTTATGGGGAAGGGGGGGAGGGGCAAGTTTTTAAAATAAACTTGTGAAATTCCGGAGCAGTCCTAGTCGAATGCAAAAAACACGAAGTCTCTATCTATTACCGTTTCCGAGATCCTTTCGTTCATACGGACGGCCGGACAGACGGACATGTCTATATCGACTCCTCTATCGCTCCTGATCATAATGGGGGTAACTTTGGGGGGTCTCCGATTATTATTTCTACCTGTTACATACATTTGCACAAAACCAATAGGCTCTTGTACCTTCGGTACCGGGCCTAACAAGAAAGAAAGTTGCAGTAAAGTTGATCGACTTCGAGAAACCCTGTATCCCCGTTTAATCTTTAATTTGTAGGATATTTCATTGAAATAAGTATAAGATTCAGCAAATTCGGCATTTCTAACTGAACTAAGGACAAAATATTTTTTTTCCGTACAAATACTCTGCATGCTGGGAATGATCTGTATAGAGGACAACCCTTCTAGAAGTCCGATCTGGATATAATTGGAATATTTTATAAAGATTAAAAGTGGACCAAACTTTTCCCAATCAATTAAATTTTTTCCATTCAAAAACTCAGAATGAGAAGTAGCTTTCCATGGTAATAAGAATAAATATAAATATATAAATTTGAAGGCTCTATTTATTATAGTTCCGTTTACTTCGGTTGAACCTAAGGTTGAATATCAGTCACACCAAATTTAGAGATAGAGTTTCAAGCAGATATTGACTTAAATAATAAAGTTCTTCATACAAAGAATGTAAATTGGCTAAGATTTATATAAGAGGGTACTCCAAAAATTGGGCAATGCATATGAATATCGTGACTTTAAAAACTTGGCATAGCAAGTCAATGTGCGATTTCCATTTTAAATATGGGCAAATCCCAGAAACAGTCCACCAGCGAACAATTTTTGAAATGAGCCTTTTGTTATTTTCTTTTATGTAGAACAATAGAGTAGATATCTAATTTTAAAAATGTATAACAAAATAAACATTTCGATGTTTATAAATACAAAAGTTATTACCAAACCCAACCCAACCTCGGTGTTGTTACTTTTATACCAAAAATTAACATTTTTTCGGTATACATAATATAACATTATTGTTAACATAGAAGATAGGACAGATAGCTATATTAAGGTTTGTTTAATTCTCTTCAAATTTTGTATAACAATTATTATGTTTCTATTTTGGAATAATTAAAATTAGGTATGAAACGT